>REGL01000416.1:13289-27568 GCA_004194395.1 Aurelia aurita complex sp. Pacific | reverse complement strand
GAGCCCCCCCCCCCCCCCCTATCCTAAGATACTATCAGATGAAGTTAGAAGTTGTGCACTTCCTTTTAAGAATTAGTAGAAAATTGTTGAAGTGTCATAATAGATTCATCGGTTGACCTTGTTCAGCAAGTAAATTTTCAGTTTTGAATTTGAACAATATTTTTGATGGAGCGTTTCTGAGTTTCACGGGTAATGTGTTCCAAAGTTTAGTACCAAGATATCGAATTGACGTGAGACCATATTGAAGACTGTTTTTTCGAGACAAAAATAAATTACCTTGACTGGCCTGTCTAGTGGAATACTGATGAACAGATGAACTGAATAAGAAAAAGTCATGAAAGCAATTAGGTGAAGTTTTATTAACAGAATCAAAAAAAAGTTTCGTACCTTTCGATTATCTGACGATTTGTTGTGACCAATGAAGTACAACAATAGTGAAAAAAAATTATTAGCAAATCCTGATTTTTCTTTCAGAGCCAACTAGCTTCACCTGGAATACAATCTCGTTTTGATCCATGGATATACACAGTAATTGGCGCAATATGTGGCACACTTTTGGTTCTGTTTCTGGTCTTTTCATTCTTGACGTACAGAAATCAGCGAGTTTTGAGGAGGAGACACCAATTTAATTTGGATGTCAGTTATTTGCGTACAAGATCATTTAGTGGCTCAGTCATGTCAGAGAACAATAATAGTTATGTTCCAGAACCAACGTTTCAAATGAGCAGGGTATGTAATTTGCGTTCAAAAATGGGAAAGTAGCGTATGAATCAGAAAAGTTTTGACATTTCAAAAGTATGAGACAGTTGGTTACGCAAATATAATCTTGCAAATCTAGATTGATTCAGTTGTTATATTAAAGACAAACATATTTTCAGCAAATGAAATATTTAGTAATCATAGCTTGAAAAAATATTTTAAGCCAATGCAGACTCAACTGGTTTCTTTAGAGGTTTGTCGACATCCCTGAAAAAATCAGTCCAGTTTGCCCGCAGGCTATGACTTATGATATTTCGTCCCTTATTCCTCTGCGTTCTTTGATTTGCTGATATCACTTGGTAAAAGGGACTCATAATATTACTCTTAAACGTGGGCCCCCGTTAGGCCCATATGGAGTGGTTCCGTATTTACCAATCAAATTGCTAGAATTTAGTTTTTAACTAATAAGGAGGCGCCATTTAGACAGTTGTTGTTGTTGCATACAAAAAAACGGTTGAAACGGCCTAGAGTTCTCGTAGCTGCGATGGATCTATTTTGTTTCTACAGAGGAAGATTACTACTTGAAAGGTATGTATTTTGCGATGAGTAGGTCAGGAAAGCATTATTCTTTGTACTAAAAGTTTGCTTTTCAATGTTGAAGCTCTTTAAACCAGACTTTGAAGCGATTTTGTTGAGTGTACGAGAACTCCGGCTAGTTTAGGCCATTTTGAAACAGGGGGCCCACTTTATGAGTAATTGTATGAGTTATGAGTGGGTATGAGTCCCTATTGAGCAAGTAATATCAGCAAATTAAAGAACGCAGGGAAACAAGGGACGAAAAGCCACAAGTCTATGGGTTTATAAAATTTAAATCGCGTATTGGATGCTTTAGGTTGTTCTTCAACTGTCGATTTGTACAAGATCAACAGATTCCTTCCTGGAAAAATAATACATCGTTAACACCGTTATTTTAAAGCCTATTTTTTGATAGACGTTGTAATTCTCAAAGAAGTCGCTGCAATGCATTAAAGGCAGTCTGTCGTGCATCTGATTGGGTGATAATGACAATATAAAGAATAGGAGAATTGATTGGCTGCTGATCCTACTGACTTTCTACGACCGTAGAAAGTGATAACAATGAAAGTGATAACGATTAGCCTTCCTTTGTTGCAAATACACAAATTCACAAAAGACATCCGTTGTGTAGCCTGTGTTCCAGACCACTTGGAAAGGAAAGTATGAAGTTTTCAAGTTTTCACTTTCCTTCTCAAGTGGTCTGGAACACAGGCTACCGTTGTGTTGAGCTCGGATTTTATTGCAGCCAATCAGATGTATGACAGACTGCCTTTAATCAAATGTGTTTTTCCTATCTGTCAGACTGAAATTTCAGACCCAGTGTGTATTGAGATGAGACCATTTCCCGTTATTGAACTTCCTGGGGATGATGCATCGATACAAACTGGTACACCTCCGAGCCATCATTACTTTGAAGTCGAACCTGTAAGTATTTATCTAACAATAAGATTAAAGGGGGTCTATCTTCGCTTCAAATTGTTGTCGAAGTAGTGATTTTGCAATTTTTTGAAAGGGAGCATCACACAGACTCTTCATATTTTTTCAAAAGGTGTTGTTGCGCAGTGATGTAACTATTTTTTGAGGTTGTTTTGGCGCAGTGGTGTAATCGTAATCCTCTGACTTTGGAACCAGAATAGTCAAGCGGACAGGGTTAGATCCAAGGTGGAGCCCCACCAGTTGAGCGACATGACAAGGGATTGCAGACGAGATTATTAGGACTTCTCTGCTTCTGCGATTCCAGCGCCTAGCGTGAAAACGGCTACTTCACCTTCATTTTCATAACAAAATTAACGTATGGCTATATGTATTCTTCCGTTTGAGTCAAGAAACCCCCGAGTAAAACCTTTCCAGTTGTTGAAGACTAACTTTAGGTGTTTGAAGCGGAGGAAATGATGAATTAAACAAATGCAAATGAAATAGGATAAAAACAATGAAGCGATAACAGTTACAGTAAAACAACAACAAAAAATGTCATATTCTCCGTACAAGATTGTACTGTTTATATACTTCTAATTGTCTATTTTTCTGTGTTCAAAGTTACCATGCTTGCACAGTTGTTTAACACAATGAAGGGTGAAGGCGAAATTGCGGTTTTTAGCGCCAAGCGCTGGGATCGCAGAAGTAGAATAGGCCTAATCGAGTCCGCGATCCCTTGTCATGACGCTCAAGTGGTGGGGCTCTACCTGGGATCGAACCCTGTCCACCTGACTGTTCTGGCTGCAATGTCAGAGGATTACACCACTGCACCACAACACCTTCAAGTGGACAAATATGAGGACAAACTTTNCTAATCGAGTCCGCGATCCCTTGTCATGACGCTCAAGTGGTGGGGCTCTACCTGGGATCGAACCCTGTCCACCTGACTGTTCTGGCTGCAATGTCAGAGGATTACACCACTGCACCACAACACCTTCAAGTGGACAAATATGAGGACAAACTTTAGCAATCTCTACAAAGGCTTGGAAGAGACCTGAAGCAACTTTAGCGTTCTTTTGACGACGAAAGTTCTCAACTAACACACGAATTTTTATTCATTGTTTCAGGAAACAGATCTAGAAAGAAAGGTCAGTGAAATGACTCTTGTTTCACCATTTTACGGAAGCTCTGAGGATGTTAGTGATCTAAGTGGCGAAAAAGAGGTTTTCCTCGAACCTCCTAGTGACGAGAGAGAACTCTGTGCACAGTTGAATAGAGAAATTGATTGGCGGGAGCTGAATGTTCTGCAAGATAAACAGTTGGGGCAAGGGTATGTTTTCACACTTTTTACCTGCCTGTGCTCGCAGGCTAACTTTCTGCTCGAACACCTGCAAGGTTGTTGCGTTGAGAAGTTAGTTGATCTTTATCCTAGGAACTGCCGGACTTCAAAATACATTAAGTTCCACAATACATCTAATTTAATCAAATCTAATCTAATCTATACAGTATAGACTCCTTTGTGGGATTTACACACTGGCGATTGTTTCGACAGTTTACGTGAAGTTACAAAATTTCGATTAAATAAAACATCATTTCAAAGAGAAAATGTACATTACTTGATCTAATGCTAGATGATCGATGGTTTCCCCATATCACTTCTATCTACTCTTCAAGGAGAAAATATCCTCTAATTGAGCTTATTCTTTCAATTTTAGTGCTTTTGGATACGTTCATCTTGGTGTATGGCGGACAGTAAGCTATCCTTTACATTTTTATTATTTTCTCCAAACTTTATTGCTCCAAACCGTATTGAATTGAAACTGTCTATTCGCTCAGACTATGACTTATAACCTTATGGCCCCAACTTTTGGGTGGTGATAATCCTCTATGATATGTTAGGATAGAAACTAAGTACATGCCATTGTACTCCCCAATTTTGCAAAAGAGTCTCAGGGCTGGTATTGAAGAAAGTTGGACTCTATTCACGTTGTTATACCGCGGTTCGGGTTGTTTTGTCCCTGTAGTAGTATTGGCTGTCCAAGAAAAAGTATGCAGATTTGGTTGGGTCCAGCGATGTGGAATTAGCTTTGATCAATGGCTAACCAAAATGTTCCTCAATAAATATTTTCAACTTAGATAAAAAAGTATGGGACAGATCTGGGTCCAGCGTTGTGTGAATTTAGCTTTAATCAATGGCTGATCAATCTCAACATGTTCCTCGATAGTTGTCTTAAACATAACTACATTGTTTGCAGGTGGTGCTTTGAGAGCAGAAGTATTAATGTTAAAAGCTTAGATGTGCGTCCACCTACAAACCAGAGCTTTGGCGTTTTGACCAAAACAAATTCTTGAAGCACATCGAATTAAATACTGAAATTGAACGAAATCAAGAAACTGCGCAATAGCTGACTTCTAGCAAAATGAAATGTGATCCAATTTTGTTCAAATTTTGTTCAAATTTGTTAAGTTTATCGTTGATTCATTCGATGTGCTTCAAGAATTTTTTTAGGCCAAAAGGACAAAGCTCTGATTGGAGGTGGACGCAAATTTGTGTTTTGAAAATTAATATTTCTGCTCTCAAAGAACCAATACTAACAAACGAGGTATCTATGTTCAATTCAGCTATCGAGGAACATTTTGAAAGAGATTAGCCTTTGATTAAAGCTAAATTCTTATCGCTGAATCAAACCAAATCTGTAAACTTGTTTGGGATATCCGGTAAATCGAAGCAAAGGGCTCTTTTCGTCATTCTACTTGGTTGATAGTGTTTATTAGTCTATATTGAAGATTTCATATTTTTCAGGCTGACGGTTTCAATAAAACGGTGGCAATAAAATCAATGAAAGATTCGGATTCAGCTGAAGAAAGAATCAAATTCCTTCAAGAAGCTGCAATCATGAAACAATTTGCACATCAAAATGTCGTGTTTATGTTTGGTGTTGTCACAAAGCGGTATCCGGTAGGTCTTGCTTTTATGTAATCACGCAGTAATTTGTGACAGGTTTTTCTGTTGCTTTAGATTGACAAGCCAGTAACAAGGACAGATTTTGTAACACAATGGCATCAGCTGCTTTTGACTGACACCGCAATTCAAAGCGATTAATGATTGCAGACAAAGGAAACCAGCAATTCCAAACAAACAAGGCCGCGAAAGTTGCTCCGAAACCTGTAGGGCAAACTATCGCCTTGTGCAAGCGAAAGGTGGTTTTTTAAGGAAGGGAACGACTTTATACCTGGTATATTTAGGGCTGAAATGAAACAATTGCTTCCCAGCTTTGTAAACCAGACCTATAAACCAGTGAAGAATGTGAAGGAAGTTCTTCATGGAAAGGAGAATTCTTAGGCAATAAGGTAGCAGGAGGAAGCTCTATTTTGAAAGATATGGAGTCGCATTGTTAGCAATTGTGATCAAGGATTCTGGGCCTGTTTTCAACGATTCGGACGTCAAAGATTTTTATAGAATTGCGTTGTTGTTTCAGAACGGTACGTCCGATTTCGCCTTACTAAACCTTTGAATCTAAGTTGACATTTTAGCTGTATATTAGACATCAGTTTCTATATTATTGTACATTAAATATAGGAATTTGATGATTAGTTGGAATACATCAGACTCCCGGCGTCGTAGGCGTTTTCTGCTTATCTAGTATTTATTTGTTACAGCTAGAAATTAATGAATTCCTTGCAAATTTTCAGCCAATGATAGTTTTGGAATACATGAAGAATGGGAATCTACGAAAACATTTGAGAAAAGAGAGAAAAATGAGGTATGTTGTCATTTCATGTAAGATTTATGTCTTGTTAAATTCTTACCCTGACCACTCCGAGAAATTGAACGAGACATTCAATTTGATGTATTGATTGACACACGATAAAAGCTACGAGTTACAAACTTTACGATCAAGAAGATTTTATTCAAGAAGATTTTACATCGAAACGTTTGTGATAGTGCAGTTGTGTTTCTGAAACTTGATGATCATCAACTGTGGAACACTTTCTTCTGAGTGGAATATTTATCAAAAATGTCTTTTCCTTTCAGAATAAAACAAAGTTTGCAGAGAACAGACCGTGATCTTCACAGGCATCTTTTAAAGATGGCACGTGAAATAGCGGCTGGAATGACTTACTTATCAGGGATGCAGTTTGTACATAGGGTAAGATACTACTCTAAAAGTCTGTCGCAAATTAGATATCACGTGAGATTTGTGATAACACAAACTTAATCATGCAAAAACTTCTTGGCAGAAATTTTTCACGTGACATCTAATTTGAGACAGACTATCAGTTCTGTCATAAACTAGGTTATATATACAAATGAACCACGTTTCAAGAACTGTACTTTCTTAATGAAGTAATGTATCAAGTATCATGGTTTATGGTCACATCGATAGGAAGGACCAGGACATTCTTTGATAAGCTCAGCCTCTGAATGCTCCTAAAAAGTACCTTCAGATGCTAGGTAGAAACGAACAAACAAACAAACAAACAAACAAACAAACAAACAAACAAACAAACAAAAATACTTCGTTTGATAGTCACGACCCGGGGGGGGGGGTACTTAGTATATTTGTCCGACGGGGATGTGCCGTTTTTAAGGGTATCATTTGCACCAATTTTTCCTAGCACAGGGTATCAAAATGAGGCACTTTTTCCAGAGCAGGTTGTCAAAACATGTCAAAGGGGAATATTCTGCTAGATCGGGTCGTTTTTTGGTCAAATTTCATGTTTTTGAGTATCCTTTTCACCCATTTTTTCTAGAACAGGTTATCATTTTGAGCGAAAAATTCTGGAGCAGGGTAAAAAAAAATCTTTTCGTGGGCACACCCCCGTACAAGTTTAAGTCAAATACCCCCCCCCCCTCGGGAGTCACGATCATAAAATGGATTCCATAAATCATTCGATCTAAACGTAACCTTCCATTCGGAAGCATTCATCGATTTTCTAAAGGAGGTTGCTTTCAAAGATCTTTTCAGAAATCTACCATAACTTCGGGGTACTGATACAACATGACAATGCTTCAGTCTCCATTTTCAAATGAAGCGCCCGATAGATTCTTAAAACTTATAGAGCACCTATAACAAGATCCCCAGAAAAAACCAAGGAAAAGGCCATCTTTTTCTGTTCTATTATTTATGCAATAATTTCTTCCTCGTGGTTTCATGTTCTCTAATCACTGCTTAAAATTTCTTCTCCAGGATTTGGCTGCCAGAAATATACTTCTGGATGAAAACATGGTTTGCAAGGTAAGTAAGTACTTGACTTGAGGACACAAACAATGTCCCTGTTTATTTTACCAGATTTGAGGTTTGCAACGATTGGTTCAATCTTAGACTTATTAAACCCTCGTAGCCATCGCTATTGCGCTATTGATAACAATTCAATTCAATTCAATTCAATTCAATTAGAAATGCAATGAAATTGTGTTGTTGTTGTCCTAACTGGGACCATGTACTGAGTTTGGTTCACTCTTGTAATATTCGTTATTCGAAGTCTATAAACAATAGACCATTCAGCTGTTCTAAACAAGAATCGGATTCAGAATAAACGATTTTCGAATTGGGATTTTCGAATACGCACAATCGTAATAGAATCTCTAACCCCACTGCCCACTCAGTCGAACTTCTCATACAAAAATGTACGAAAATATCGCTCGCTCTTTGTAGAATAGCTATAAATTAATTTGTGTTGAAATCGAATTTGATTTTCCATCATCTTTCCCATCCAAATATTGTCGTTTACCTGGTAAATTATGGAGTGCCAAATGCAAAAAAAATAATTTAATGGTTGTATGTGCTAAAATTTAACATATGCTTGTTTATTTGAGTAAAATTTAACATATGCTTGTTTATTTGAGTAAAATTTTTACATATGCTAGTTTATTGGAGTAAAATTTAACATATATTCGAGTAAAATTTTACATATGCTTGTTTATTCGAGTAAAATTTTACATATGCTTGCTTATTCGAGTAAAATTTTACACATGCTTGTTTATTTGAGTCCCCGGGGGGGGGCTACTTAGTATATTTTGCTGACGGGATGTGCACTCCTTTCCGGGTATCGATTTCGCCTCTTTTTTCTAACGCTGGGTATCAAAAGAAGGCAGTTTTTCTAAAGCCGGTTGTCAAAAGTTTTATTTCATTGTTTTTTTAAAAAATGTTACGTTTTACGGTATGCTTTTCGCCAATTTTTGCCAAAGCCGGCTATCATTACGAGGGAAAATTTCTAAAGCCGGGTGAAAAATTTTCTCTTTTGAGTGCACACCCCCGTACAATTGAAAGTCAAGTACACCCCCCGGGATTTGAGTAAAATTCAACATATGCTTGTAGTTATGTTAAATTTGACACATGCTTATAGTTTTCTAAATTTGACATATGCTTACAAACAAGGTCATATTTTCACATTGCTTAACCATGGCAACGAAGTTATATTTTCACATTGCCTAACCATGGCAACTGATCCATTTTTACATTGCTTGACCATGGTAACGAAATCGCAACGAGACTAGGTGGCAACGAGCTTGTACAAAAATAAAGATGGCTGCTCGCTGCTTTTTGCTTGCTGTTTTGCCCTGTTTTGCTTTCAGTTTTAATCGACATGCCGTGTGTATCTTTGAGTGGAGGGGTGATTCTGTTTAAGATGTCCTAAGCGAACTTCCCAGCGTCCATTCTCAGTTAGGAAGTGATCCTGAAACTATTGGTTACGACCGATGCCAGTTTATACTCCTTGTTGGTTCAGAATATGACAGGACATTGCAGTTGTTTGTGACTAGAATCCAATTTGAATCCAAAGCCTCGTTGTGATTTCGTTACCACGGTCAAGCAATGTAAAAATGAATTCGTTGCCATGGTTAAGCAATGTGAAAATACAACTTCGTTGCCATGGTTAAGCAATGTGAAAATACAACTTCGTTGCCATGGTTAAGCAATGTGAAAATATGACCTCGTTTGTATAAGCATATGTCAAATTTTATAAAACTACAAGCATGTGTCAAATTCAACATAACTACGAGCATATGTTGAATTTTACTCAAATAAACAAGCATGTGTAAAATTTTAGCACATACAACCATCAAATTATTTTTTTTGCATTTGGCACTCCATAGTAAATCATCTGTTACAATAAGGGTAAGTCATAAGTAGACTGATGATATTCGTCTAAGTTTTGCTCCATTGAATTGAATTATTTTTTACTGTTATAAGCGGAATGGGTATTGTGGGGGGGGGGTAATGGAGCGAAAACAAAGACTCATGTAATAAGTCTAAGTCATAAGCAGCCACGGGCAATAAATAGTTATAAAAATACACTGAATAACCGTTGATCAGTTAAATTTGCCAACGACGTTTTTGTAGCGCAGTTGCAATCCGGTGCAATCAGGGAGCGCCGGTGCAATCCTCTGATTTTGCAGCAACAACAGCCGGGTGGACAGGGTTCGATGCCAGGTAGAGCCTCGCCACTTGAGCGTCATAACAAGGGGTTGCGGATTCGATTGTAGGCCTTCTCTATTGTTGTAATCCCAGCCCTTGGCGCTAAAAACCGCAACTTTGCCTTCACCTTCACATATCAAAATTGCATTGTAGCGTTTAATATCTCAATGGAAGTCGTTGCAACTTATACTTCACATCTTAAATGAATTGTTGTCTTAGAATGGCTTTGATAGTTATATTATAGAATCCGAAATAATAAAGAGGTTAATGATATATAAAAGAGATATGAAAGAGATCATCATCATCATCAAACGTAGGCTAGAACATAACATAAGAAGAATAGCTAAATTACAGCTAAAATATTACAGAGAAAAGAATATTAAAGAGACATACAAGACATTTTAGCAATAAAGGGCCACGGAATATTTAACTTGCATGCGATTTTAAGGATTTAAACCTTCAATTCCATCTGTTTCAGATCGGTGATTTTGGACTGGCACGTGACCTGATTGGTTGCGAACATTACATTTCGCAAGGAGGACAAATTCCTGTCAAATGGACTGCACCAGAGGTAGTTTTTAATTGTCTCGTGTTTCTTAAGGTATTTGAAAGTTCTGCTAAATGCTTGATTGAATGAATGAATGAATGAATGAATGAATGAATGAATTATTTAATGAAGGAAGGAAGGAAGGAAGAAAGGAATGAATGAATGAATGCATAACTGCAACTTCTAGGACCATAATTTGTGTGCAAGGCAATTTAATAATCGAGCAGTAGACAATTATAAGATAAATACGAAAACACTGTTAGAGAGAGCTGCCTTTTATCACGAGATGTCATTTACATTTGCCGAAATTAGCTAGGCCAGAAAGGCAACCTCAAGACCTCAAGCTGACTCTTATCAGTGAAAAACTGACGACTGCTGATTCGTTTGCAGGCATTGAACTTCAGACGCTATTCCAGTGCAAGTGATGTATGGAGCTTTGGCGTCCTACTTTATGAAATATGGGCTGTTGGGAATAAACCATACGAGGGATGGACCAACGATGAAGTAAGTATAGTTTAGTATTGCGAAGTGAGGAAATTCAAGGGAATTTTATTTTCATGTTGGGAAAGTTCTCTATCAAAAAGTAAACAAGACAAATTTTACTCACAGGTCCTCGACTGCATTCGCTCAATTCCTAAATCCTTTCAACCATACTACTGGCATATGGGGATTGGTTAATATCTCACTCGAATGTGTGTTGCATTGCACGAAATTATAATATTTCTTTACAGGTTATAGAGAATGTCTGCAACAAAGGATACCGCCTGCCACCTCCTAAAGACTGCCCTAGAGTTTTATATCATTTGATGATCGATTGTTGGTATGTATTTCATTAATTTTTAGTTAGATTTTACATGCAGAGTGTCCCATAAAGAGCTTCCCAGTTTTAAGCTCAAATATCTCTCGACCTGCTTATTCCAGCAAAGTAAATAAAACATTTTCTAAAAGCGTAGTGATGCAGTTACTAGCTGGGCATTAGTTTGATAAAATTGAGCAATGGAAACAAAAACGGGGGGTTGTAAAATCTGAATCAACTTTTCAGTACTTTTAAACAGCATTTAACAATATCAACATGTAGATTGAAACGCTTACCATTTGTGCTACAATAACCCCCCGTCCTGATTACAGTAATAAGTTCATGGAAAGTTTGCATTGCCCAAATCTCTGACTCATGTGACGTCTAATTTACGTTTTCAGAAAATATTTTATTTGTTTTGCTAGAATGAGCAAATCGAGAGATGTTTGAGTTAAAACTGGGAAGCTATTATGAGAGACCATGTACAGTAAAAACCCGCATATAAGAACCTAGTGGATTAACAACCTACAGGTTGAAATTTTGCAATTAAACCCCAATTATATAAGAACACGTTCAGCCTGGAATTTGAAATAGGTTCTTATTTTTAGAGAGCATGAGGTCTTATTCACAACAGAAGTTTGTGGAAGAATAAAAAATGTTTATATTACCTGATGAGAAGCTTTTGAAAGATTTTCTCTGGATCAAATAAATATTTCTGATTCTTCCACAAATTTCTGTTGGGGGATATATCTCAAACTCAACTGATGTGAACTGACAGTAAATACACTCATTTTTTTTATAAGTAACCGCTTATAAGAAACGGTAGGCTCAATTTTTCGAAAGTTAAGAAACAACCCTACCTGGATTTAAAAAGCTAAGAAACTTTTGTAATTTAAAGTTTTAATTTTCCTGTCGCAGTCAAAAATGTGTTGACACTGTATACAGTTATAGCAACTGTTTGGACAGTATTTTTGAGTGCGAATTATGTTATTGACTTGTTTTGAGACCTTACTAAGTACTTTGGGAACCCTTTAGACAAAACAAGATTAACTCTACACTTCTGGCATTAAAATTATAAGAAACACGTAAGAAACTTTTAGTAGGAAAATGGCCCAATAAATTAAGAAACTGCCTACCAGCCCCGGACCTTAGTTTCTTATAAAAAAAATGAGTGTAATAGGCCTGAAGTTTGAATCAGAAGAAAAGAATTTCCTGAAAGCCATGAATAAAATAAAAACCAATTTAAGAACCTGAAGAGCCTCATTTCCCACTAAATGTCCAAAAAGTAAGAACCTAGTTATAAGGCTGACTTGCAAAATTGTAGGTTCTTATACGCGGGTTTTTACTGTATATTTACTGTATTTTCAACTGGAAAGGTTACAATCTACATATTACTACACTAATACAAACTACTTTCCACCACTGCTAAATGATACCGCAGGTAGCAAGAAATAGATCTACTATATTTAGATATGTGTCAGGATATTCAGAAGAAAACTGTCAGTGTTTTAAAATCGTCAAGATGTGATTTGTCCATTACATACATTTGGAATTCCTCTGGCTCATGTTATCGTTGGATTGGGACAAACATGATACACGAAGTTTCAAAATGTAATTTGCAACAATTTAGGTTCAAAATGGAGAAAATTTGAGTGATCTGACAATGACTCCCTATTTTTTTTATAACATTCTCAAACATTTTGCACAACAATGCAGAGAGCTCTTTCATTCATGTGAAGCTGTTACTAGAATATATATATAGTAGTGGGTCTGAAAATGCAAAGTGAAGAGGTTTCGTAATTGTAGGAAAGACCAATTGCGTCTATTTAATAAAAGCTGAATGTTCTTTCCGAGTCACTGGCTATTTATTAAACGAGTATCTAGTGATTCCAGTTAGAGCTATCCTTTCTGTCTGTTATTAAAGGCGTTCGTCTTTGGGCAAAAATCAGTGTTGTCTTGCTAGATTTTACTGCCTGTGTATACCAAGACTCGCCATTAGAACAAGCAACTAATCAAATTTAACTTTTACAGGCACCCAGAAGAATCCAAAAGGCCACGGTTCTCCCAGATAAAGTTTTGTTTGGCACAAAAAGATGAGAGACTTCTTGGCAGGGAGAGGGATAGTAGACCACGTTCAGTGACTTTGAACGATATACCCTGTGACACAATCAAAGAAGAGGACTACGGAGAATTGCAGTATGTGTATTGCAAGACAGACTGATGTTACAAGAAGGTCTTTCAGGAAAATGGTGAGAATTTGTAGGTTTCATTACGTCGAAAACTAAATGTGTACAAATGATCCCCTTAAAAGATCGAGATTGTGCTTTCCGGTGCTTTCAAATGGTAAACATTACATCGGTTCAAATATTATCATTTTTTTACATTTTCAGTTATTATTATTATTGTTATCATTTTATTCAAAGTTGGCAACTTACATAGCTAAATATGAAAATACTAATTCAAGCCAACAAATTAATCAAAATGTTATAGAAAAATATATATAAGTAAATTGTCAATAAAATTACAAAATTCATGAAATCTATATATAAAATCTACAAATAAGATGTATAACACTATAACAGGCCGAGCCGAGCCGAGGTATGTATTGTTTGCAAAATCTGCAGTCACAAGCTACATTTTTCCAAAATTTTATTCTTGAATTGTTGCACAGAATTTGCATCTTTGATTTCCTGTGGAAGGGACTGCCAAATACGCTGCCCTCTATATTGGACCGTTTCAGTACCACGATTAACAGTATGTACCTTTGGAACCATGAATGTATTTGTATTTCTAAAATTATAGGCAGCACTTCTTTGAAGAAAGATCTCATTCATAAATGGGGGGTTTAGATTATTTATTGTTTTGAATATTTCAGTCATTAGCAACTGCATATTTTTCTCATGTACTGTTACAGATCTATCTTTTTCCAGCAAAGTTGCGAAACTAGAACTATAGTCTTTATATGCTATTCTCAGGGCTCTCTCATGCAGCCTATTGATTTTGTTATTCATCTTTCTGCTACCGGGTGCGCCAAAATAAACTATGCACGTTTGGCAGGCCACAATAAATCGTACACTAGGCCGATTTTGAAGATTTATGACTTATTCGTTAGCAGAAAGCCTGAATTAGATACTGGGATATTTGCAATGTTTTTCATTTTCAGGTTTTAGAGCTAGAAGCGAGTTTCTTAAAATGTTCGTTTTCGAAAAAATTGAAAATGATCAAAAAGCGTCGATCAAATTTTAAAAGATTCAACATAAATTAACAAACAGAAAACGTTTTCAGGGGGATTTGAGGATTTAGTACGAACTCTCGTACAGCAGAT
>REGL01000415.1:168229-180139 GCA_004194395.1 Aurelia aurita complex sp. Pacific | reverse complement strand
GGAGCCCCTTTAACAATTGATAATTAGAAAGTGATATATGATTTATTTTTTAGTTTGATATGATACACATCACTCCTCCACAAGGCCCACAAGACATCATGAAAGGCAGCAAAATAACAGATGCTGCGGGATTCGTTGATGTAGACAAACATACAATGAGGCATACCAAATATGGTAATATATTCGCACTTGGCGATTGTTCAAATGCACCAATCAGTAAAACGGCTGCAGCCATTTCCGGTCAGGGTGCTGCTGTAAGAAGAAACATAATGGCAACTTTGAAAGGGGAAGACCTTGATGCGAAGGTAGGGAATGACCCTATTGTTATAACAGTATTCTGAGTTTCATTCATAGATCCGTTCACTTGCTTGGCGATTGTCAGATGCATCAGTTAGTAAGCTACTATTTAGAACAGGGGCAGATTTTGTAATGCAATAGCAACAATTGCGTTTGATTGACACCCTAATTCGAAGAACAAGGGCAGATTTTGTAATACAATAGCAACAGTTTTGTTTGATTGACACCTCAATTCGAAGAACAAGGGCAGATTTTGTAATACAATAGCAACAGTTCTGTTTGATTGACACCTCAATTCGAAGAACAAGGGCAGATCTTGTAATACAATAGCAACAGTTCTGTAATACCAGGTGAGTCAATGAAAAGAATCCCTGTTTGAAAAATCACCATTCCCTGAATATCAAGATGATAATATTGGGAAACATATTTAACAGCAGGCATGATCAAATTGACCTCATCATTTACCTGACTGAAATCGGCCACTCCATTCCCAAATTACGAGGGATTTTCTCCAGAAAGCCCTTTTGAGAAATCTTCAAAAAAGGCTCAAAACAACGACCAACATTTCTCGAGCTTTCTTCATTATCTCAATGAGCTCAACACATTCTAACATGTTTTATCCTCTTAACTTAACACGTCATCCTTGGCGGCAAAACAACATTATTCCGGACGATTTCATCTTCCCGAATAATGTTGTTTTGCCGCCAGGGATGACATTTTCATCTGCCAAAGGGATAAAGCATGCCAAAGCATGTACAAGTCATTGCTATAAGGCATAGACATACGAGAGATTTGGTCGGGATTTTATGCAGTTTTTTGAAGTTTCTTGGAGGGGCTTCCTCGAGAAAATCTCTTATAATTTCAGAACGGAGTGGCCGATTTCAGGCAGGTAAAACGTAGAATATATTTGAACATGTTCACTATTGAATAACATATTTGCCAACAATATTGTACTGATATCGAGGGATCTGTGGTCTTTCAAACAGCGATTCTTTTTTTGACTCACCCGGTACAATAGCGACAGTTGCGTTTGACTGAAATCTCAATTCAAAGCGACTAGCCACTGCAGGCAGAGAAAATTCTCCCAACCAGTAATTCAAAACAAACAAGGCCGTACAACTTTTCCCGAAACCAGTAGGGCAAACTCTCGCCTTGTGCACGCGAAACATGGTTTTTAACAGAAGAAATGTGATTATAACGAAAGAAGAAGGGTAAATCTAATGCTCTGTCTGGTGGATTTTGTTTATTTGATTTCTTTGGGGCACCCTGTAGATAGTGAACGAGGTTTTGCAAAGCCGGTTTTTCTTTCTGATAACTATTAATTATGTTTCTTGCTTTGCAGTATAACGGGTACACGTCATGTCCCCTAATAACTGGATACAACAAATGTGTTTTAGCTGAATTCAACTATGATGGTGCGCCCATGGAGACATTTCCCTTTAATCAAGCGAAGGTACGCTATTTTCATACCCAGTGCTTTGCTTTGTTTTTGATCGTGTCTCTGTGTGTGTGTCAATGAGTGATCGTGTCAATAAGAACTCTCCTCATTGCTTTCAAATTTTTTTGAATCAGTGACAAATGTTCTTCAGTATGGTACACGGCAAGCCACAAAAAATGACATTTTCTTAACTCGAAAAAATACTTCGCAATACGGTATCAGGTCTGTTTGGTGCTAAAATCTTGGAACAGCATTCCAGTTGATATAAAAAGATCGTCATCTGCTTTCATTTTTCGTCAAAGCTTAAAGCCTTTTTATTTATGAAGAACTATCAAAGTTGATGCTAAAGTGATAGATATCGCTCTGGTCACTCGATCAATGATTAAATAAGATTCAAAACCATCTTGAAAAGGGGATGCTCTCTCCTCGATTAGTTTAGCTATTGAGAGAGCTCCTCCTAAAGAAATTCCCCTGCATGCAACATCTTATGTAATTGTTATTTATTGTATGTTATTACAAGTATGGCTATGTAATTTGTAGTCATTGTATGTAATTAGTGTTTTTAGTAAGATATTATAGGTAGAGGAATTCTAAAATATATGAACTGAACTGAGCTAAACTGAACCAGTAAAACGTCATCTGGTCACTTTCCTACTGTATCCAGCCTTAAACTGCTGATAATTACATAATTTTTAACAAATATGCACAAGTATTTGAAAAGATTATCAATTTTTCGTATTTCTTAATTTATTCATCTTTTATTCATTCATTTGTTGTGTTTTGAAACTAAAATAAATGCTAAATATTTGGCGCGATTTCCAGTCCCTTTAAAAGCGCATTGACAAAAATCTTAGAAGCAAATCGACAATAACTTTACAAAGCGAACGAATTTTAGTCAGAACTGTAAAAACACTCACGCGATTTTTCATTCACTAAGATTTGCAAAAGGACCCTACTCAGATATCATATTTTCCATTAATTTCTTAAAGGGGCTCCGTCGCCAAACTGTAAACAAATCTGTAAATACCGCACATGTCCATTGTTCTCCATTGTTTTCTGCAGTTTGTATGCTTTTTTTTTTCTTTATTCATTTAAAAACAACAACTATTTACAAAAACAACAAGGCTAATTAACTACGTGCCATCCATAGTGGGAAAGGACTTACAGTCAGCGAGTTCCCACTATGTATGGCTCTTACGATTTAAATCTAAATCGTTCCAAGAATAGTCGTAAGAGAGGGACAGCCCAAGAGCAAACAATTTTTTTCTTTATTCATTTAAAAACAACAACTATTTACAAAAACAACAAGGCTAATTAACTACGTGCCATCCATAGTGGGAAAGGACTTACAGTCAGCGAGTTCCCACTATGTATGGCACTTACGATTTAAATCTAAATCGTTCCAAGAATAGTCGTAAGAGAGGGACAGCCCAAGAGCACACAATTCGCCATTGTGATTGGCATGGCGCTTTAAGGTATGACGAGCAACATGAACAACTCAGAGATTCTTCTGAGGTCCAGGCTCGAGGAATCTATCGTATGCTGGCTTCACCCAAGCCACCAACAAGTGCTCGTTAAAAATCCATGCATATCCGAGCAATCGTAAAAGATATGAATGTTTGGTTTTTTCCTCTGTAAAGTACAAATATTTATTTTCAAAATGATTCTTTCATTTTCGAGAAAAAGGTAAACGTTTGTGTGATATTGCCCATCAAAAAACTGCAAAATCACCGTTTCGACAGAAATTTGGAAGCCCCTTTAAGAAGAATTTAGATTTTATGTTGACGTGTTACTGTCATTGTTTTCCAGGAACGCCGAACAATGTATCATTTGAAAGCCGATGTAATGCCAGAAATATACTGGTCA
Organism: Aurelia aurita complex sp. Pacific; assembly: GCA_004194395.1. Lineage (NCBI taxonomy): Eukaryota > Metazoa > Cnidaria > Scyphozoa > Semaeostomeae > Ulmaridae > Aurelia > Aurelia aurita complex sp. Pacific. Next base: position 176,538 of record REGL01000415.1, on the reverse strand, counting down.
GGGCTTATCAAGTAAGGACCTTTCGTTGTCAAAATTGTTTATACTTTGTGTTCCACAAATTCAGCTTTTTCTAAACGTCATCAGGATTCTCAAAATGATCAAAAAACATCATGGTTGCAAAAAGACTAAAAAAAGGGCCTAAAACACTTGATCAAATCGTCAGGACTCTCCTCGCACAGAACAATACGAACGGATGTTTCACCACTCTCAAGAGTTATAAGACATAGATTCTCAAACAGATAAAAAATATGTTCAATCCCATGGCAATAAATTTGCAGACGATATCTCTCACCTATCACAAATTGTATTTCTCTGTTGGTGAGCAAGGAGTCCTTTATGATTTAATCAAGTATTCTAGGCTTTTTCCAGTCATTTTGCAACCATAAAGTTTTTGTAAACTAGAATTTACCAATTTTCCAGAGCTCGTAAAAAGGCGAGAAAAATCACAAAATGACTTCAATCTTTTGGCTGTCAAGCAAATATTGATCCATTCCAATCCACCCAGTACTCTTGATGCTATGAATTTTCAAAAGTAGGAACTTTTTTCTGGCTCACCCGGTGCTGTATCTCTATAATAAATTTGGCCCTAGATGCAACTTTTTGAATTTACAAATATTTGCAGTGATCGTAAGAAGACGAGAAATATAACGAAAAGTTTTCCAGAACAGGCCCTCGTTGAAAACAACAGGGCGGAATGTATTGATTTCATCTTCGGTTTACTACCAGGGACACTAATAGTATGCTCAATGCCTTCTATTCTTTGTTTCACAGGGGATACTGGAGTGGTCCTGGTACACTACGAAAGCTGATGCATCTAGGATTTTCTAATTGAAAATGAATCCCCATGGAATTTCAACAATCGGAACATATCTATTTTTGCTGGATACTGCTTGAACACTAATGTGATGTAATAAACAACGACAAATTTCGTCAGAAACATTCGTAAGAATTTCGTAATTTCGTAAGAATTCTGTGTACTATGTCAAACAGTACTTGAATTAAACAGCTCCTGAAAGGAAGGCACCCTTGATTTCATACAATATGAATTTTTCAAACTGGCTTTGGAATGTTCCACTTGCTAAAATATTTCCATTACGACGTTTTTCACTAAGCATTTTTACAGTCAAAGAACGTAATATTTTTAACGCACACTTGTAGAACTTTATAGCCATACATACGTAGCCTTGTTAAGCCGTGACCTTTCAAATGAGCATTCTGTTCATGGGCTCACCATGGGTGGTTAAACACTGCTGGTGTGCTTCTATGGAGGAGCGCTGCAACTAATATGTAACTGCGGTGGAATGATTTATATAGTTCTGCGGAGGACATAATGAATCTCTTACGATAGCTCCTCCGTGGTAATAAATAATGTTTTCCTCCGCAAAAGAACAAAGCTGTGGGAATGAAGCACAACTGCGGCTAGACTGAAGTGGCTTGGAAGGAACTTAGGGGTTTAGCTGTAAATCTGCCATGGAAATTTATTGATATCTTGATTAGTTTCAAAATGTTGGCATTTATTAAATTTGAGACGTCATCAAATTTCTAAATCCTAACCAGAAAAGATACAAATTTCTGCTTGCCACCATATTGTAGACCTTCATAAACTAGGTATGGTTTTCTTGAAGGTTATATCATTTTTCCTCTATTGAGTTTGGATTGCAATGATTTAAATTTTTTTCAAAATTGTCAATGAATTTTCTCAAAATTGATCGAATGGAAAAAACTCAAGATATCAAAAAATTTCCACCACAGATTTACAGCAAAGTACCATCAGTTCCTTTTAAGCCATTCAATTCAAAGAAAAATTTCATTGAATTTTACACCCACCTTTTTAAAGATATGAAAGATTTGAGCCCTATGCTCTCCAATACAAAACTGTAGGACGGTTTTCGTATGCAAATTTTTGCTGTTTTGGTAATGCAATTTACCAAATAAATGGGGTTTTATATGATAAAATGACGCCATGCATTGTTCGTCTTTTCTGTTTTATGTCACAACAGTTCTCATCCAGCAAAGGGTTCCAATGTTTCGAATCTTTTTTAAGGTGGGTGTAAAATCGTACGAAATTTTTCTTTGAATTGAATGGCTTGAAAGGAACTCGTAGTACTTTGCTGTAAATCTGCCGTGGGAATTCATTGATATCTTGATTTTTTTCAACATAGCAGCAATTTGATTAGCTAGTTTTGAAAAAATTAATGGAAATTGTGAACAAGTCAAAATCATCGCATATCCTAAATAAATGGAGGAAAAATGATACGATCTTCAAGATAGCAATTATCAAGGCCTACAATATGGTACCATGCAAAAATGTGTTGCTCTTCTGGTTTCGGATTTATACATACATGTATTTTTTTATAAGAAACTGCCCATAAGAAACTCAACTCTCAGATCACCAAAAAATTAAGAAACTCCAGTACAGGGAAAATATAAGTTAAGAAAGTATTTACTTTGATAAAGGAAATTCTTTCGCTTATTTCCTGTATTATATTACTCGTAAGGTACTTGAGTTGGACAGGCATAAAAAACCTTGTTTTGAAATGTTCTCGAGGGCACAGGTAGTAAACACGAATATTGTTATGGAACTTCTAAGAAACTCGTAAGAAACTCTGAGTACTCAAAGTCTGATAATTTTAAGAAACTCTCAATCTGGCCTAAATTCTTAGATTCTTATAAAAAAATACGTGTATCACGACGTTACACCTTCAAATATAACAAATGCCACCACTTTGAAACTTTTTTAAAGATTTGAACCAAGTGCTTACCAGGGGTAGCACCAGGGGAGGGCTAGAATGGGTTACAGCCTCCCTGTCGGAAGAATCAGCCCCCCATCGGAGCAAATTTGGGGTTATTGTCGGAGGAAATTTGGCAAAATGACGTACGAAAACTGCATTTTTTAGCCCCCCTGTCGGAAGCTCCAGCCCCTTTGTCGGAAGATCTCTGGCACCACCCCTGGCTTACAGCCATTTAACTGTTTCTTGACTTACCAGTAAAGTACGGCCAATGTGCTCCATTAAATTGCTTCAAAAAATACATCAGTTCTCAGTGCTACACGCAATACAGATGAACACCATTTACCAATGAGTCTACCAGCAGTGATGGTATGGTTCTTGAAGCAATTCGATCCAAGTCAAGCTGTCTTGCTTCATGGCTCACATTTCATATTTTTTCTTGCTGTAGATGGTTAAATTGCGACCCTCATTCTTTGTTCGTGTCACATTCCCAATTACTGAAGTAAAGTAGATTTTCATATCTGCCGACATAAGAGAAGAAATTATTGGAAGAGAGTTGGACACCACATGCGGGGTGGGCGTATTCTTTTGGGCATCTGAAGTCTGCAAAGTCTTCTGAAAACGGTAGATTTTGCAGAGAAAAATGTCGGTTACCAAAAGAATGCGCATTCTGAAAACGGTAGAGATGGCAGACTTCACAGAGAAAAATACCAAAAGAATACATATTCTGCATATGGTAGAGTTGGCAGACTTCGCAGAGAAAAATACCAAAAGAATGCGCATTCTGAAAACGGTAGAGTTGGCAGATTTCGCAGAGAAAAATCCCAAAAGAAGACACATTCTGAAAACGGTAGAGATGGCAGACTTCACAGAGAAAATCCCAAAAGAATACATATTCTGCAAATGGTAGAGTTGGCAGACTTCGCAGAGAAAAATCCCAAAAGAATACACATTCTGAAAACGGCAGAGTTGGCAGACTTCGCAGAGAAAAATCCCAAAGGAATGATTAATAACAGTTAACAATTTTGAGAGTACAAGGGCAGATTTGGTAAGACAGCACGAATTGGTTTTGATTGACACCGCACTTCAAAGCGATTAGTGGCTGCAGACAAAGGAAATTCTCTCGACCATAAATTCAAAGCAAACAAAGCCGCAAAAGTTTCTCTGAAAACCCAAGTAGCTAGCGCGCTCGTTGTACATTCCAGAAATTGTTTTTACGAGCAAACGCGAGATGAAATGCCCGGGGCAGATGTGTGGATATACAGTATCTTTATTCTTTCGATATATGCTCATGTTTGCTCTTAAAAACAATTTCTGGAATGCACAACAAGCGAGCTAGCTACCTGGGTTTCCGAGAAACTTTGACAGCTTTGTTTGTTTGAATTATTGGTTGAGAGAATGTCCTTTGCCTGCGATCGCTAATCGCTTTGAATTCAGGTGTCAACAAAAGCAACTCGTACTATTGTCTTGCAAAATAATTCCTTGTTGTTTGAAAGTTCGAATGTTGTGTTCGGGCGAGCGAGTTGAAGCCATTGCAATGCATCGTACTTTAATTTTGCGAATCCCAAGAGAAAAGAATTCATAACACTTCATTGTATTTTCGAATGTTTTGCAAACTTTTTCATTTACGAAACAAGGCTCTTTGATCTCTCGGAAGTCTAGACCAGCTACCGAAAACAGAATGCCAAAAGAATGGGCTTTCATAAAAAATGAACTGAAGTCTGCGAAGTCTACAATACAGTATTTTTTATAAGAAACTGCTTATAAGAAACGGTAGGCTCAATTTTTCGAAAGTTAAGAAACAACCCTACCTGAATTGAAAAAGCTAAGAAACTTTTGTAATTTACAATTTCAATTTTCCTATCGCACTCAAAAATGTTTTGACAGTGTACAGTTATAGCAAGTGTTCGGACATTATTTTTGAGTGCCATTATGTTATTTACTTGTTTTGAGATCTTACTAAGTAATTTGGGAGCCCTTTGGACAAAACTCTACACTTCTGGCATTAAAAGTAAAAGAAACACATGAGGAACTTTTGCTAGTATAATGGCTCAAAAATCTAAGAAACTGCCTACCATCACAGGACCTTAGTTTCTTATAAAAATGAGTGTATTGATGTTTATCATCTTTTGAATTACCTGCGAGTTCTTTAAAATCTAACTGCTTACCATAGGAGAACTTAAAAAATAATCATTATCGAAAGAATTTAAGAAACACCTTGGAAAGTCTCGGTAGGAAAATGGGTCAAAAATTCAAGAAACTGCCTGCAATCCCCGGACCTTGGTTTCTTATTTTAAAAAATACGTGTAGCCTAGACTAGCAAATTTTTACAGCCAGAATCAAGGCCTACTTTATTACATATAATCACAGGAAAAAATTGGTAAAAAAGGAATTAGTACCTCTGTTTTTACTTTAGTGTTTCAAAATTTGCCAAATGTTAAAGTTGTCTAGATTACAGTAGGCCAAGTTAACCACATTGTTTGTTAGATAGACGGTCAATGTCACAAGCATCGTGGTTGGTCTACCTAGTCTAAACAATAATGGCAAATTTTGGCAAACACTAAACGGAAAAGGAGAGGTACCTATTAATTTCATATCAATTTTTCCCCAATTGGAATATAGGCCCAAGCGGATTGCCCTAGAATAATCCATTCTCTCGTCTCCAAGTCTGTAAGCCAAGCCAGTGCAAAGTTAGGTACAATTAAAACAACTTCTTTATACATACCTATCAGCTTTCAAGAAGCACTTCACAAGTTTCTCTCAACATATTCTACCTCTGCTGAAAGCAAACTGCAAAATGTCATCTCCACGTGTCCATGCTTCGCCACCATTTTGCTTTCTGATTTCCCGCATCTTTTCGTTCCCAAAAAGCATCCTGGGTAACATAATGCCTTGCGGCCGTAAACTAAGAGGTCTGGGGAGGAGAAAGTTCTCCGGAGGGGAGATTGCAGGGGTGCTTAGGGGTGCGGTAATGTCCTCTGTCCTAGGTTTGTCCAAAACATGATTTTTTCTCTGATTTCGATGTTTTTCCCAACAACGTCATATGGACGCCCGGGGGAGGGGGAGGGTACAAAACATGTTCAGGGTACGGGTAACTGCCCATGTGGGTGGAGTTTTGGGCCCAAAATTCTCTACGCAAGGGTCCTTATTCGGCAGATTTTCCATAAACATGGGTAGGGTTTCGCTGAATTTCGCAAAAATTGTTTAAAATGGGCAGTTTTCCGCCAAAATTCATCATAAAAGTGGGTACCAAGGGGGTTTGGACGTCTTTGTTCGGAGCCCTCCTCTCCCCCTAGAAAACGCCCATGAGCTAAATTTCGATACAGAAGGCGTTTTCCATAATAGGTCTTACCCTGGGTTAAGTAGGTCCAAAAGTTACCTATTTACTGGGGCTACACACAGCCTAGGTTTTTGGCGAAACATCAATCAGTCCAAAAGTGCCTATTCTCAAAACCTGTAGCCATGCATTTTGGCTGAAAATCGTTGGGTTTAAAAATCAGCAATTTCAAATTTTATCGCTTTGTTTTTGGCCAAAAACAATGAGTTCAAAAATTACCGATTCCGTACGGGTACGGGCTTGCCTTTTTGCAAAAAATCAGTGGTCCAAAGATTACCTATTTTCTAAGGCTATGGGCTTGCCTTTTCGCCAAAAATTAGTGGCTCAAAAATTACCTATTTCGTAAAGCTACGGGCTTGATGATTCATCAAAAATCAGTGGTCCAGAAATTACCTATTTTGTAAGGTTACAGAGTTGATTATTCGCCAAAATTCAGTGGTCCAAAAATAACCTATTTGCTAATGCTACAGGCTTGATTATTCATCAAAATTCAGTCGGTTCAAAACATAACTATGTTAAAATCACAAATTTTCAAAGTTTGAATTCAGATTAAAAATCCGGAAAAATCGGAACTTTTTTGCCGAAATTCGAGTGCTCCCCGCTTAACAGCAAACGAATTTGCTTGCGAAATACCCGATTTCCAAATTGCAATATCCGAATAATTGAATTGCAGATCAAATTTACCATCGGTAGTATTTGGCCAAATACAACTAATCAATTGGGACGATCCCTTGCAGCCTAGCAGACCAACGCAACAAGGGTATATTTTTTAACACAATAGCAACAGTTACGTTTGATTGACTCTCACTTAGAAAATCAAAACAACGTCCCAATAGTTTACATGAAACTAGCAGGGCTAAATATCGCATTGTGCACGCGAAGGTGGTTCTTAAGAGAAGTTACGATTTTATATCGAAAGAAGAAGGGTAAATCTAAAGTTCTACCAGGTGGAGGATTTTGTTTATTTGATTTATGAGCTTAGTGGTAATTGTTTCATTCAAGCCCAGAATACGGGAGAATTGCAGTGCCTCCTTTTTGGCTTCCGAATATCAAAGAAACAAAATCCGCCAGGCAGAACTTTAGATTTACCCTTTCTCGTTCATTATGAGGACATGATTTCTCGAAAAAATCACCATTTGCGTGCACAAGGCGATAGTTAGCCCAACTGGTTTCTCATGTAAACATCTGCGGCTTTCTTTGTTTTAAATTATTGGTTGACAGAAACTATTTTGTCTGCTATCGCTAGTTGCTTTGAATTGCAGTGTCAATAAAAAGCAACTGATGCTATTGCGTTACAAAATATCTCCTTTTTGATATTATCATACTGTCGGTAGCATAGGGCTCCAATCTTTCAAATTTTTAAAAAGGTCGGTGTAAAATTCTGTTGCAATCTTCTTTGAATTGGATGGCTTGAAAAGAACTTATGTTACTTTGCTGTAAATCTGCCGTGGAAATTTTTCGATAACTTGATTTTTTTCAAAATGGCGGCAATTTCATTATTTTTGAAAAAATTCATGGAAAATTTTGAAAGCATTTAAATCATCGTAAATCCTAAACTATTAGAGGAAATATTATGAAACCATCGAGAAAACCATAATTTATGAAGGTTTACAATATGGTGGCAAGCAGAAATATGTAGCTTTTCTTGTTTAGGATTTAGAAATTTGATGACGTCATAGCCTCAAATTTAATAAATGCCGCCATATTGAAACTAATGAAGATATCAATAAATTGCCACGGCAGATTTACACCAAAAAACCCCAAGTTCCTTCCAAAGCATTTATTTTAAAGAAAACTGCAATGGAATTTTACACCGACCTTTTTAAAGATTTGAGCCCTATGCTACTGTCGGTAGACTTATTGCCTAGCTGAAAATGTATTGCGCAAAATGAGTCAAAACTATACTTCGTAAATTGCTTTGTAATTATTTAAAACATAGACCGTTTTTCTAATTCTAAATAACACGGTGGTATCTAGCATACACTACAAGTTGCAACAAGTACACGACAATACAAAACTGGGATATTGCGAAATAGCTAGTCAAAAGTCTATCTCGAATTAGATGTCTGTCATATGAGATTCGCGATAACGCAAAAATACTCATCCAAAAAACAGTAATTATTATCATTTACGAGTTCTTTCGTGTGATATCTAAATTGAGACAGACTTCGGTTGTGGATACTTTCTAAATGTTTTACAGTTTGGTGAAAGATTTAATTCGTAAAATCCAAATACATATCCGT
>REGL01000415.1:148626-164547 GCA_004194395.1 Aurelia aurita complex sp. Pacific | reverse complement strand
TTGCACACACCAGTTGAAGACGAAACAGAGAAGCAAAGAAGACAAGAAATCAAGACAAGAATCAAAACAAGGTAAACAAATATGTAATCAACACGTTCGCTTCCTAACACCCTTGGTTTGAGACTTTGTTAGCGTCAATGTGACATGTTGCCGCTGATTTATGGGACAGGAAAGTCAACACGATGGTTGCTCCAAAGAATGGTTGCTTCGATGGTTGCTTTGGCTAACCAGCCATAAATATCTCTACTTTGCTGCTCAATTGCTAGCCACTCCGCGCATAAAAATCAACGGATGCTGATGCTAAAAAATCCGCCCTTGTTGGTCAAAATCTGAATAGAAATCCGCCCTTGCTGGCCAAAATCAGAATAGAAATCCGCCCTCGCTGGTCAAAATCAGAATAGAAAATTCACTTTACAGAGTATGAAATACGAAAATATTTAGCGCTAATTGCTATGATTAAAAATCTCATTCATCATTATCATATCGGCCCCGTACTTTCCTAATTTGTTGCAATTTCCTTCGAGCATCTTCAAGTTCCTTTTCTTTACGCAATATTTCTTCTTGAGCCTCGATTTCCTGCTTGATACCACCTGTCAGCCTCGTACTCAATGTTACTTCGACCTCCACATCGGTAAATACAGCAGCCCTTTGCGCAGCCTTTACGAGGTTATCAGCAGCTCGCTTGATTTGGTTACCAGCGGCCTAAAGTATACAGAAAGAGTTGTTTATGTCTTATGCATTGTTATTTGAGACATCAAGGAACCAGGCTAATGCTAGAGCCACTGCTAGAGCTCCTCCACAACAGCCACACAAACGGGGACAATTTACTGGCAGTTCCACAGGGTTCATGCCTTGGCCCCCTGCTCTTCCTTGTCAACTTTGCCAATCAATTGCTAATCACTTTGAGCCGAGAAAGCAACCGACGCTACTGTTGCAAAATCCGCCCTTGTTGGTCAAAATCAGAATAGAAAATTCACTTTACATAGTATGAAATGCGATAATATTAGCACCAACTTTAAATTAAAACCGGGCAAGTAAAAGAACCATCCCCCCGTTTGAAGGGCCACTACCCCCTGGATATCAAGACGATGATATTGCCAAATATATCATTCAATGGTGGATATTTTCAAATCTACTTTAAAATCCACCTGACTGAAATCGGCCACTCCGCTCTGAAATTATGAGGGATTTTCTCGAGAAAGCCTCTTCAAGGAAGCTGCAAAACATGCCGAAAATAACGAAAAAATTCTCTTAACATTTCTGACTCACACAGGCCTTACAGCAATGACTTCGACACGTTTTAGCACGTGTTGTTCTCTTGGGAGGATGAAATCGCCGGGGATAATGTGGTTAGGCTCCCAGGGGTGATACTTTCATACTTTCAAAGGAATAAGACGCATGCAAGCACGTAAAAGCCTTTGCTGCAAGGCAGAAAATTTGTTCGTGATTTTAGGCACGTTTTGAAGATTTCTTAAAAAGCATTTCTGGAAAAATTCCATCATAATTTCAGAACTGAGTGGCCAATTTTTATCAGGTAAATTCTGAAAGGGATTTGCATACATGTCCATTATTAAAAGATATATACCGGGTGAACCAGGAAAAAGTTTCCACTTTTGAAAATTCATAGCATCAAGAGTACTGGATGGATTGGAATGAATCAATATTTGCTTGACAGCCAATTGATCGAAGTATTTTTGTGATTTTTCTCGCCTTCTTACGAGCATTGGAAAAATTGGAGAATTCAAATTTAGAAAATCTTGGTGGTTGCAAAATGACTGAAAAAGGCCTAAAATACGTGATCAAATCATAAAGGACTCCTCGCTCAGAACAACAGAGAAAATACAATTTCTCATGGGTGAGAGATATCGTCTGCACACTTATTGCCATGGGGTTGAAAATCTTTGGTATCTATTTGGGAATCTATGTTTTATTATTCTTGAGAGGGGTGAAGCACCCGTGCGCATCGTTCTGCGTGAGGAGAGTCCTAACGATTTGATGAAGTGTTTAGGCCTTGTTCAGTCATTTTGCAAACATGAATTTTTTGTAAAGTTGAATTTACCTATATTTGCAGTGCTCGTAAGAAGACGAGAAAAATCACAAAAATACTTTGATCTTTTGGCTTTTAACTAAAATTAGAATCATTCAAATCTATGAAGTACTTGTGGTGCTACGAATTTTCGAAAGTGATGATGTTTTTCTGTCTCATCGGTGTGCCAATATAATTGCCATGATAACGAAGGAGCAGTGGCCTTTCAAGAGGGGATTTGTTTCCCTTCCTCACCCGGCATCATTTAAAATCTCATTCAACAACATCATCATCGCGATAACGTTGTATCCTAATGTGTTGCAGCTTCTTTCGGGCGTCTTCCAGCTCTTTCTCTTTACGTAATATTTCTTCTTGTGCCTCGATTTCTTGCCTGATACCACCTGTCAGCCTCGTACTCAATGTTACTTCGACCTCCACATCGGTAAACACCGCAGCGCCTCGCGCCGCCTTTACAAGATTGTCAGCGGCTCGTTTGATTTGATTACCAGCGGCCTAAAAGAGTTGTTTACGTTTATGAATAAGTATTTACTATCTTTTATCGTTTATGAATGATACGATATATATGATATGAATAAGCATTTAAACACGAAAATGAACCCTTCAGCATCTAATAATACATATATACAATCTTATAAAACACACAAATAAAAATAATTTCAAAGGCAATGTAGTATCTAAGTATCTAAATTGTTAATATTGCTGTTCTTCCAGGGGGTCGTGTTTTGAAGTTTACGTTTTGTGTATGAATAAGGAACGTTTTTGTATGGATAAGAAAGAAAGGCAGCGTAGAACCTGGACTGACGATTTGAAAGATTGGACAGATATAAAAATCTTCTATACATTGAAAAGAACAGCTGAATAAAGAGAGAAATGGAAGTTCATGGTTTCCAACCTTCGTATCGAAGATGGTACCAAATTATGATGATGACTTACTATCTAAAGCCAATTAATTGCATCGATTGATTTTATCGATACAATTAATCGATTTCTAAATCCCAAATCACCGCGAAAAAGTCCTCTCTGTGTCCATTCATGTCGAGTCTTTAAAAAATTTGATCGACATTTTTGATCGTTTTCAGTGTTTTCGAAAACGAAAATTTTAAGAAACTCGCTTCTAGCTCTAAAAACTGAAAACAAAAAAATTTGCAAAAAATCCCAGAATCTAATTCAGGCGTTTTGCTAAAGATTAAGTCACGAATTCCCAAAATCGGTCCCGTGTGTGATTTATTGCGGCCTGCCAAACGTACATGGTTTATTTTGGCGCACCCGGTATTTAAACACTTCCTTATATTAGATCGCTCGATGACGCCCTTTTACGCAGTTTCTGCTCCGTCTACTATATCATTTTTGAACAAATTACCTGCAGTCGCTTTTGCGTCATACTGGTTGGATCCGCTTTCACTCTGCATGCCAACAGTAGCTGCGCAGTCGAGTTTGCCACGGCCTTTGCGGAGGCGATAAGTTTCTCCTCACTTGCGTTTCCTTGGACAGCTGCATTTGCTGCTTCACAGAGGGAGCCAGTCGCAGCAGCTACGATTCTTGCCTGCAGATAGAAGTAAATTACTATCAAAGAAAGTAAATTCAAAGAAGAAAGGCCACTATACCAACGTCGCTCGTCGGCAGAGGCCGACAAAGTGTGGGAACAGGGAACACCGTTCCCAGGAAACTTTTGCAAAATCTTACGCCACAGGAAACTTTTTGAAAAGAAGGTGAATTTTGCGTTGCCATCCAACATGGCAGAACCTGAACCTGTCATAAGTGTCAGAAGATCATATTTCATGCCTGCAGAAACTTTAATTAAGCAGAATTACCAATCAAGAACGAGGAAAAAGAGTGGTTATTGTTGGTAGTAGATATCGTCCAGGTCAACCCTATCATTAAGCTGTTCTGTTGCTTCTTGTGCCTAGGTAATGCTTTTCGTTTCAAGGAAGGAAGTGGCAACCAGATTGCAGTTTGGTTGCTCATCTTTATGACAAAAGTCATGTGCATTTTTTTTCCTTGCCTACAGGAACCGTGCCTATTTTGAGCTGGTTTAAAGAAATTCTAGAAATGGTTTCAAGAGCAAATATTAGTACAGATCGAAAGAAGAAGGATATATCTAAAGTTCTGCCTCGGGCATTTTATTCATTTTGTGCAGAAGCCAATTGGGAGGGGATTCAGTTCTCATACTTTTTAGGTGTAGAATTAAAACACTTACTGCTCAGCTTCTGTACGAAAATACAAAATGCCCGAGGCAGAAGTTTAGATATATCCTTCTTCTTTCGATCTGTACTAATATTTGCTCTTTAAACCATTTCTGGAATGCACAACGAGCGAGCTAGCTAGCGACCCGGGTTTCAGGGCAATTTTGCAGCTTGCTTTGTTTTTGTTTACGTCTTAGCGGATCCTATTGTAACATCATCTGTCGTCGTCCACGGGCTCATGTACAGCAAACTATTTTCCACTGGGGCGTCAAACTGACCCAGGGTGGATGCTACCCCAGGTTCGACAAAAGGGACCCCAACAGTCACAGTAAACCAAACTGCAAAGAACTTACCGCTGATACAAGTCCTTGAGACCATTGTCCATCATCGTGAGGATCTGACGACGGCGAACAAACCTGAAAATAACATATAAATTTTTTCTGTTGTTCTGAGCGAGGAATCCTTCATGATTTGATTAAGTATTTTAGGCCTTTTCAGTAATTTTGTAACGACAAAGTTTTTCTAAATTTGAATTTAGCAATTTTTCCTGTGCTTGTAACAAGGCGAGAAAAATCACAAAACACTTTAATCTTTTGGCTGTCAAGCAAATATTGATTCATTCTAATCTATCCAGTAATGTCTCTTGATGCTATGAATTTTCAAAAGTGGGAACTTTCATCTGGTTCACTCGGCATTGTACCAGGTGTCCCAAAACCCAAGTACTCCTGTTTTGAAAATCATCAAAAATTGATCATCAAACCTTTCATAAAATTTTCTTTTTGAATTGCTTTGTCAAAGACCCAAAAATATTCACAGATGATAAAATGTCTGCTTTTGGTGTAGCAAGGTAGAAAAACTACACATTGAAAAACCTTATTTTGAGCTACAATTTTCAAGCAAAATACTCAATCTTGCCTAAGACTCACATTTTTTATCATCATTGAAGTCTGCAATGATAGTTTGCATTTATTTCTGTCACTCATGACTAACCTAAAAGTTTTACATGCACAAAGAAATTGATCTGGCAATCATCAGTGCTTTTTTGCAGTATGATTCAAAACCAGGTAGCCGTAAAAAGAGCTAAATTTGCTATTTTTTAAACTAATTACAAGATCAGCTATGCCATGGATAATAATTTGGTCTTCGATCTACTGAATAAAAAAAGAAAATTGAAGATCGGCCTTGTAATCAAATTTTGGTGATTTTTCAAACGGGAGTACTTGGGTTTTGGGACACCTGGTAGAAAAAATACATATACTAACTCTTCCAGAGGCGACCAATTCTCTTTGGGCGGATGCAGCAGCTTTGACCAATGCACCAGCGGCACCGGTGATTGCACGGGCAGCTTCCAGAATTTGCTCTTCAAAGTTAAGACTCTCGTCTGCTTGCTGTGAAAACGAAACGAATACATCTTAAGAGATGAGGCCAAGATTATGTTCATATGATGCCGGCATATTTCTAAAACAGCAAAAGATGTGACGGTACCCAAATCTAAGCACATGATACTGGCACGATTTGAGAATGATAGAAAATTCGACGGTGGTACGGTAGTGTCCCGCAAATAAGAAGCAGCTTTTTCAATTTAAGGTCTGATGCGTTTCTTATAAAATGAGATAAACTTGCAAATCAGGGTTAAATTTCTAATTAAAAAATCAAGTACTATTGATCAGTTACTTAGATATTAGCTCTATGATTGTGATACAAAAAATTATATTTTGAATTGTACTTGTAAATTCTCACTTTCAGGAAATCATTCCAGAAAGGTGCTTTTTGCTTAGTCTGCATACAAAATTCTTTTTTTCATTTGAATAGGTACAGTTCAATTCAACTGGAAAGCTGAAAAATTCCAAGGTTTCAATACACAGTTTTTAAATAAGGAACAAGCTTTTTTCAGACCTGAACAAGTTTCTTATAAAATGGGGTATTATGTTGAAAATCAGGGTCTGTGTTTCTTAAATTTGTGTTTCTTATATGCGGGACACTACTGTAGTCCCCTTGAAATCTTTGCGACAAAGCGTATGGATTTTTATCACAAAGCCTAAAGAATCAATCAACCTTGTTTTGACAGCATTAAACTTTCTCCGTTTTCATCGCTTTCGACTGTTTACATGACGCTGCTTTCAAATTGAAGCTGTTTTCAAATATGCAGCATAGAGCTTTCGAAAATGCCGGGGAAACTTTCTCCATATGAACAGGCCCTTACCAGGGATAGTATTTAAAATTTCCATAATCAATCAATTACAATTTGAGAACGATCCAACTAATTCTGACAACTAAATTTTCTGATTTAAGTTGATATGTTAGCTTTACACAGGTATTATTAGTTTATGGAAATCTGACAAATGGTTTGAGAGTTACGCGATTTCTACCGTTTAAACATTTTGTGTCGTATAAAATTTAAGTTAAAGGCAATGTGTCCATGTAAATACAGCCGCGTACACCTTGTTAAAAGATGACGAAAAGCCTCAAAGAGCGCGCTGTGATTGGCAGAATTTAAGTGATCACATGCAAACTAAAATTTCAGCTCCAAAAGTGTAACCGCAAGTAAGTCATCTGTTTGCTTAGATAACTCCTTGCCACAAAGTTGGCTCCTTTATCAAAGTGATCACATGGAATATCACGTGAAATAGGCATTCCTCCCCCCCCCCCCAGCAAAGCCGCTGTACTTACATGGACATGGACACATTACCTTTAAATTCAAGAATTTAACTTTTAAATTTTAGCATCAAATTATTGATTTTATTTGATAATTATCTTTTAATATTTTACCTCTTTATCTTTTAGTAATTCATCCACAACTTGCTCTGCAGATAGCTTCGTAAAAATAAGCATCGGTTTAAAATTAGACTCTGAATTTCAAACAACTTCTGAACCGAAGAAATAAAACGCTCGAGGTAGATATTTAGAAATATACTTCTTCTTTCGATATATGCTCATGTTTGCTCTTAAAAACAATACCTGGAATGCACAGCGAGCGAGCAAGATACTTGGGTTTCAGAGAAACTTTTGCGGCTTCGTTTGTTTTGAATTTATGGTTGAGAGAATTTCCTTTGTCTGCAGCCACTAATCGCTTTGAATTTAGGTGTCAACAAAAGCATCTCATGCTATTGTGTTACAAAATCTGTCCTCGTTCAAGGATAGATATGTTACAATAGGGTCCGCCACTTTTGGTTGACACCTTAGTACAAAGCGATTAGCGATTGCAGACAAGGGGGATTTAATGCCTGGTCGGTCAACTTATTAACAAAAANATATTTAGAAATATACTTCTTCTTTCGATATATGCTCATGTTTGCTCTTAAAAACAATACCTGGAATGCACAGCGAGCGAGCAAGATACCTGGGTTTCAGAGAAACTTTTGCGGCTTCGTTTGTTTTGAATTTATGGTCGAGAGAATTTCCTTTGTCTGCAGCCACTAATCGCTTTGAATTTAGGTGTCAACAAAAGCATCTCATGCTATTGTGTTACAGAATCTGTCCTCGTTCAAGGATAGATATGTTACAATAGGGTCCGCCACTTTTGGTTGACACCTTAGTACAAAGCGATTAGCGAAATGCCTGGTCGGTCAACTTATTAACAAAACAAAGCAAGCCGCAAAAGTTGCTCTGAAGTCCAGGTATCTAGCTCACTCGTTGTGCATGTTAGAAATTATTTTCAATAGCAAACATGAGCATGTATCCAAAGAAGAAGGATATATCTAAACTTTTGCCTCGACATTATATTTGTTTGGTTCAGACGCTGAGCAGGAAGTGTTTTAATTACACCCAAAATCGGAGAATCGAATTGCCTACCAATCCGCTTCTGGACCAAACAAATAAAATGGCCGAGACAGAACTTTAGACCCCGTTTACACGGTAGCGGATCACTTTTGATCCGATACAAAAAGTGTTCCGGATAAGCCTCCCGTTTACACGAGCTCGAAGTGATCCAATACACTTCTGCTCCGCTATCCGTATCAATTTTGATCCTGCTACGAAAGCGAAACTCGTTTTGTATCGGATCACTTTTGTATCGGATCACTTCTGCTCTGCGCCGTGTAAACGCAAGTGATCCGCTTCAATTTTCATTCGGATTCCTGACCAGAATATTTTTCTATTGTCTTCATTGTATTTGCTTTCGTTGTCTGATAGGAGATAATAACAGCACATGTATTGACAGTGGGCGTACTCGTTGTGATCCGCTACCGTGAGATGCTTATGTTTGCTCTTAAAAACCATTGCTGGAATGCACAACGAGCCAGCTAGCTACCTGGGCTTCAGAGAAACTTCTATAGCTAGTAGCGTAGTGGACCCTATTGTAATATTTTCTGCCCTTGTTTATGTTATCTTTATTGATTTCTTATGTGTTATTTCTTAAAGCACGTGTAATTTCTTAGAATAACTTTGGTTCAGTTACTGTTCATGTATTCAATTTAATTGTTTCTTATCGTTAGATACGTAATACTAAGCTTTGTTTCCATTGGAACTTGGCTCCTTTTGGCTTGGTTTCGGTTTTGTTTCGCGTAACATTGGTTTCGTTTCGGTAAATCAAAAGTTATTGACAAATGCTTTGTAACAATCATTGATAAAAAATATGCCACAGAAAAGCAACGGTTATAATGCGAACAAATGCAAATGCGTTTTGGTTTCGTTTCAATGCTACCGAAACGAAACCAACGTTACGCGAGATTAGCAACATGAGTACCAAATGGAAACGCAAATGAATAACTGAAAACAACGGTCGGCCATTTTGTCTTACTATTCTGCAGTTGATAAGTAGCTTCACGCGAGGTAAGAAATAATTTCTGTGAGGTCAGAAATAGTGACACTCTCTGAGGATTATCGGAATTTTCACGAGAGCTATGACATTGGAAGCTGCTGTTTCATTTCATCCATGAAGCTATTTATCGCTGCAAAATAGTAAGACAAAATGGCCGACCGCTGGTTTCAGTCATCAGGCAAATTTGGTCTCTTGAAGGTCAGCTCCAACGTCTGTCAACGGATTTTTACGGGGATGGTAGCAAACTTTAATTGGACGGGGCACAATTTTTTGGGACACCCTGTAGTTAAACAGAGTGCATAACTCGATAGATCTTAGTGAGTTCTTTCCATGCATTATCAATAGTGAGAATCATACGTATTTGATGGTATTCTTAGAAAAAAGTTTGCAATAAAAATATTTGCTATTAATTTTAAACTTAAATTACAGAACGATGTAAAGACATACGACAAATGCAAACAAAAGTTACCTTCGGCCTTTGTCTCGGTTTCAATTCAGCAAGTTTCCTAGCAGCTGCTTCAATCGAGGCTGCAGCACCCAAAAGCTCATTCTCAGCAATAACATTCGGATCTTCAGGGTTGACCCATTCGGTACCTGAAAAGAGGGCAAACAGTGTTCATGTAATGAAGGCTCAATGACAGTCAATAAGGTTTTTTTTCATTCACACATCGCTATTGAGAGGCAAGTATTGTTAAGGCCAGCCTTAATGGCTAGTACCTACCACAAATGCATTTTAGGCAACTTTGACTTTAGCAGATCAGGCTTTTGCCAAAAATGTCAACATCTCTAAATGTTCAATCACTTGGCCATCAAAATTGATTTGTGCTCAGTAACACTGAGCGCCACTGACTTAAGTTTTCTTCTTTCAAAAATTCTGAGAGGAACAGATTTAGCCTTTATTTGTTCATTCAATGCTATTGATTATTCCCTTGGATTACTTGTGTGAGGGGAGTCGCCAACTCTCTGCAATAGACCTTTTAGCTATTCTGAAAAGAATCAAAATCGAACGATATATTGCAACATTCTGTAGAATTTTCGAATGTGCACAATAGTGATAGAAGCTCTATCGCCACTCGATCGAACGTCGCTTATAAAAATGTATAAAAATAACGCTCGATCCAGGCTTTTTTGTAGAATAGCTAAAAGGTCTATTCCAGGCTAAGGGAATCACGAGATGTGGTCACATCGAGAGGAAGGACCAGGACGCCACTTCGATAAGCTTAGCTTCTCAGCGTCCTTAAACTACCTTCGGATGTTAGGTAGAAATGGATAAAAAATAAATAAATCATAATTAACTACGAAACAACATACATTACTTATACGCCATTCACAACGGAAAAATACACGCAGTCATCTACTTCCCACTGCCAATGGCGTTTACATTTCTCTAACAATGCAACAGTTAAAATACAATAAAAGAGGGAAGGGGGAGTCCCTGCGACGGTATTATCATGCGCATAAAATAAAATTTGATTTGACTCCAGCTATTTCTATACAAACCTTTGAGTTCTTCGGCAACCTTGACGAGATCTGTGACTGTATCTGCGACCTTCTTCGAGTGAATTGTTAATTGCACTTTCTTCTGTTGTGTAGGGTGTTGAACGATCTACAAACAGGAAAATGTGTGAAAACATGAGATAATGAAGATTTTCTCTAAGACCCCGTTTACAAGCAAGGGCAGATTTTGTAATCAATAGCAGAGTTGCGTTTGATTGACACCTCAATTCAAAGCGATTAGCGACTGCAGACAAAGGAAATTCTCTCAACCAGTAATTCAAAACAAACAAAGCCGCAAAATTCTCCCGAAACTAGTAGGGCAAACTCTCGCTTTGTGCAAGCGAAAGGTGGTTTTAAGAGAAGTTGTGTGCTTATAACGAAAGAAGAAGGGTAAATCTAAAGTTCTGTCTGGCGAATTTTGTTTATTTGATTTATTCAACGATTTCCTTTATTCAACGAAGGCAGGATCATTCATGCGTAATTTTCATGGCCATGAAAATAATGCATGAATGACTTTGCTTTCTTTGGATAAAGCACATTATCAAGGGGATAGTCTGCCTTTAAAGGCACACTGTCGTGGCGCTGATTGGATGAATAATACAATGAATCTGAATAGAATTAGGCAAGCTTCAGTAATTTCGCTGTAAACTGAAATTCGTGAAGTTGATAACGATCTGACTCCTTTTGTTCTTGAAACAAAAGTATGAGCCATGGGCATAAAGGCTTGGTAATTATTCCAAGGCCAGGTCTTTTGTTAGTGACCAAAACATTGCAACTAGCCAATCTAAGCCACGGCAGTGTGCCGTTAAACTAAATTAAGTACTTTTAAGACCTCGGGTTTTATATTTTCCTGCACAACACAAAGCCGGTTAGTATGCGCATAGTACAAACCGCTGTCAGATTCGAACAGCATGAAATGGTTTCATCTTTACTGGCTTCATGCTGGAACTTAGATCATTTCTAAATGTTAAAACAAGCTTCTCATGTTTTTATCTTTCATCGATCCTTTTAAAGCAAGAAGCTATTATGAAGCTCTGTTCCGAAAGCCTTTGGGATAAATACCATCATAGGACCCAGCATTCCAACTACAGAACAAGGAATTGCAGGGACCTACAAATCCCAAGAAATAATCTTGAATATGTCAAGAAAGGCTTTCACTATTCGGCTCTGAAAGCTTGGAACGATATACCCATCAATATCAGAGAGCTTCCTACACTTAGTAGATTCAAAAAGCAATTGAAAAAGTTATTATACGAGCTGAACACAACCTAAAACACGACGCCCTGGAAAAGCAGCTGCTATTAGATAGGTTACTGTACATAATTTCGCTTTAACTGCATATAGATTATATTAATGTAATTAGGATATTTATTTTCTTATTTATGAACTGCGTTCATAAGCTGAAGGGTTTTTTTGTGTATAAAGAATTTAAAATGAAATGAATGAACCAAATTATAACTGTTTCCTTCAGGTAATACCGAGAATATTCACCCCTAGCCTATGTGCAAAACCTCGAAATCTCAGATTTGTACTGGGCTAATATTTTCAGATATTGAGCATAATTAATTGCAACAGATTGTGAAATCTTACCGACTGAACATGGTCCAAAACATTGACGTAAGCCTGTGCACATTCCCTTCCTTTGATGATTGCTGCGTAGCGAATATTATCTGACTCTGCGGTGGAGGCAGCAGCCTATGAGAAAACAAAACGATTGAAAACAAAAGTACTGACAAGCAAGGAAAAGGTTTGCAAAAACCTAGATGGACCACAAAGTCGATACTGCCAGCAAAGTAATAACATTGCACAATTTCCAATTTACTCTGGTGCGCATTTTGCTCAGGAAGATCTTGTCCACCCTATCCCACTCACTATACCAAAGCAGTTATATTTTCAAAATACTTGTTTCTAGCTTCAACGAGACTTGGTTCTGTGCACCCAAGTATGGAATGAACCTCACTGCCCAATGGACTATCCTTACAAACTTTAAAAATTTTTAAATTTAACTAGAAATTCAAGGTCCTGGATCAACGGATAAGAATTAAAGGGGCTGTAAACAATGGGAAAGTAAGGGACAGCCCGCGCACGTGACTTAAACCTTGGGTTTTTAATGGCGGCCAGTTTCATCGCAGCTTCTACGTAAGTTTCATTGCAGCGTTTCTTGTATTTGTATATGAAATGTGATNCCATTCATATTTTCAAAATACTTGTTTCTAGCTTCAACGAGTCTTGGTTCTGTGCACCCAAGTATGAAATGGACCTCATTGCCCAATGGACTATCCCTACAAATTCAACAAAATTTAAAAATTTAAATAAAAATTAAGGTCCTGAACCAAAGGATAAGAATTAAAAATAGGATCACTTTATGCTACCTTACAAATGATTAACATCTCCGTGCATGCTTTCCTCCCAACATTTGCAGCCTGCACAATATCAGCTTGCTTTCCTGAGTTGCCAGCAGCAACGGCTTTGGCAGTTGCCAGGGTAACTCCTTTTGTTGATCTGATAAGCTCCTCCGGAGTTGCGTTCCTTTCAGCTTGTCCAGCAGTTTGTAGCACCTGAAATGAATAATGGACGTTTGCAAAAATGCGAAGGTCGTTCGTTTTTACATAGACTGTGGTTGAAATAACATTTTGGTTTTTATTGTGGTTGAAATAATACTTTGGTTAAAATGCGGTATGTTACAATAAGATGTGTTTGTTTCCTCGTGTGAGATTCAAGGGCATCATTTTTCATCGAATTGTTAAAGAGGTTCCGCACTCAGATTCTAGTCAAAAACTGAAGCACAGAAACAAACTTTCACCTGTTTTTAATCAGAAGCTTTTGGGAGTTAATGTAGGTTGCTTCTGGCCTTCAGCTACGGTAAATCCCCGCATATAAGAACCCACTTTTTGAGAGCCAGGCTGACATAGGTTCTTATTTTAAAGGTATCAAAACTAATTTCAAGATATAAAGGTTCTTATTCAAAGGTTGCCTTGTGTAAGCTGTTTTAGAATCTTTACCAAAGATTTTCAGCCCTGTTATTTGTTTTGGCAAATTTATTATGTGGAAACCAATTCATAGCTTAGGAGATTCAAACTTTAACGGCCAACTTGGACCCACGGGAGGGGGGGGGGGGCTCTTCCATAGTAAAGGTACCTGGGGATATGCCGCGAGCAAGGATATACTTTTTCGGACTTCTAGTCTAGCCAAGGGTATACTTTTTTGCAATTTTGGCCAGCAACGGTCTAGCCAAGGGTATCATTTTTGACAAAATTGGTCTAGAGAACGGTCATGATATAATATTTGGCACAAGTTTGACAATATTGGTCGAGGAAATTGTCAAAATTGGTTTAGCCAAGAGTACCATTTTCGTAAAAATTAGTCTAGCCAACGGTACCCTTTTGAAGACGCTCGCGGCAGACCCCTACTCAAAATTTGGCCAAGAACCCCCCCCCCCGTGCTTGGACCAAAATGAACTTAATAACGACACTCCAAAATCATCAACTTTGTTACCCTTGCAATAAGAACATATTTTTCATCAAACTGAAACAGGTTCTTAATTACAAGGTGCATAATTTAGGAAAAACAGCCTCTAGGTTCTTATTCTTGTAGGTTCTTGTATGTAGGGATTTACTGCACCTTCGCAAAAATTTAAGAAGAAAACTTACAACGACAGCTTGCTTAACAGCATCTACAGTTGATTCAATAGCTCTAATGCCTCTCTGTGCTTCATCTTCGACACTTCGTACTGTCTTGAGTAGAGATGACACATTGGTGACCATAGTCTGCGAAAATATTAGCGAAGTTAAAGGTGGAAATTCACGTTTCAGTCTCCAGCAGTATAACTTTCAAAACTAACCAGCAATCAGGGGTGGAAAAATAGCCGACCACAGCACCAAAGGTCCCAGAAAGCTTTTCATGTCACCAGAGTGAAATGAAAGAAGAAGGAAAGAAGAAGGAAAAGGGATTTTAAAAGAAAAATGAGAAAATTAATTTTCAAACGCAATGTAAGCATCCCAAATTGTCTCTTGCATCTCAAGCTAAGTCTCTGGAAAGTTTTACGTTGTTCAACCAAAGGGAGCCACTGTTTCCACCTCTGTTTCGAGACGAATGCAGTTTTGAGTCACTGTTTGTGACTCAGAAAGTAGTCAGCTAAAAAAGTAACTGAATTTGCCACAGTACAACTTATAATTGTGACAACAAATTGAAAATCAATATACAAAATCTTTTCAATGTATTACATATCATGCCTCTCACAAAGTGGACCTTTTTGGCACTTTTGGTTCTCGCAGAAATTTTTTCAAGAGAGTTTTGGTCCAGAAGTTAAAATATTTTTTCCACCCCTGCCAGCAATATACCGGGGGTGGGGGCAGAGGTGGAAACAGTGTCGGAGCCTGGGAAGAAATTGTTTTGAGTTTAACTTTTCACAGACAGTTTTCAAGAACAAATTGAGGCTTGCAAGATAATTTTTTAAGAAATCAATAGGAATTTTGAATTGAAAAAATATTAAGGAGGACACTGATGAAAAATAAACATGTTGCTTTTTTGTTGAAAATGAGTCATTTGATTAACAAATAGATGAAAAAATGATGAAATTTTTTTTGGACAATTTCGTCAATAAGGAATATAGCGCTCAAATTTTTAAAAAGGTCGGTGTAAAATTCTATTACAATTTTCTTTTAATTGAATGGCTTGCAAGGAACTCAGGGTTTTTTGCTGCAAATCTGCCGTGGAAATTTATTGATATCTTGATAGTTTCAAAATGGCGGTATTTATTAAATTTGAGACTATGATGTCATCAAATTTCTAAATCCTAAACTAGAAAAGCTACAGATTTCTGCTTGCCACCATATTGTAGATCTTCATAAACTATGGCTTCCTTGTAGGTTATATCATTTTTCCTCTATTGGTTTAGGATTTACAATGATTGAAATGTTTTCAAAATTTTCCATTAATTCTTTCAAAAATAATGAAATTGCCGCCATTTTGAAAAAAATCAAGATATCAAAAAATTCCCACAGTAGATTTACAGCAAAGTACCATAAGCTCCTTCCAAGCCATTCCATTCAAAGAAAAATATCATAGACTTTTACACTCGCCTTTTTAAAGATTCGAAAGATTTCAGCCCTATGCCTCAATAAGGGAACCATAAAGCGAGTCAAGCGAGTCAAGCGATTCAATTAGCATAGGGCTCAAATCTTTCAAATCTTTAAAAAGGTCGGTGTAAAATTATATGACATTTGTCCTTGAATTGGATGGCTTGAAAGGAACTCATGGTACTTTGATGCAAATCTGCCGTGGAAACTTTTGGAAATCTTGATTTTTTTCAAAATGGCGGCAATTTTATTATTTTTGAAAAAATTCATGGAAAATTTTGAAAAAGTTTAAACAATCGTAAATCCTAAACTATTAGAGGAAATATTACATAACCTTCAAGAAAACCATAGTTTATG
>REGL01000415.1:120569-145615 GCA_004194395.1 Aurelia aurita complex sp. Pacific | reverse complement strand
GAGTTTCAACACGGGTTGAGTTTTAACAGCGTTGCTTATTTTGCCTTGCGTTTACATGAAATCTCAACACGGGTTGAGATTAGGTCACATGGTTGCAAACAATGGAAGAAGGAATGTGAGCCCACTCAAATATTCGAATGATTGCGGAAATAGATTCGATCTCCTTTGTTCGCATTATAATCTCGCCCCGAGTTGAAAAAATATTGCGTTTACATGAGAATTTCAACACGGGTTGAGTTGCCGAGTTGAGTTGAACCCGTGTTGAGTGTCAACTCAGCCTCCTTCATGTAAACGCGATGAAGGCTTAAACCGTCAACCGAGTTGAAACTCAACCCGTGTTCAACTCAACCCGGGTTGAAATTTCTCATGTAAAGGGCCTCTTAAATAGGTTCTTATATACTTACTGGCCTTGCAGACATTAACATTTCTTGAGAACATTTGTGGGTCTGTTTTTTTTTACCCTTTCACGATGACAGAGTTAAACCAGCTTTATTTAAAACATGTTAAATTTTAGCCAATCAAATGCATTTGACTTGTTGGATTGACCAATTAGAATGCAACAAACATAGCCTGATTTACTTTCAGCTGGTTTAACTTGCCAGTGTGCTGTTTAAAAATATTTTTCTCTCTTTTACCAATGAAGAAGTCTGATGACAATGTGAAGAATTCTGAAGAATTCTAAAAATTCTTGTCATTTTAACAATTTGCATGAAAGCTATTATATAAGAACCTTTCCCAGTTTAAGCCTCTTAGGGGTTCTTATTTAGGGGGTTCAAAAGATTAAATTTCAGCCTCAAGGTTCTTATAAAAACAGGTTCTTTTATGCGGGTTTCTACTGTAGCACAAAAAATGATTACCTGACTGACGTTTGAAAAACGAGGCAATACAAGAATCCCGCCAATCCCATTGGTTAATCGCACATTTCCCGCGGTTTACCCGTCTTATGAAATATTGCTCACCTTCTCAGCAACATGTCTTGCATTCTCAGATAATTCTCGCTTGGCAAATGGATCATTAGGATTGGACTGAATATTTCCGGCTGTCTGTATCAGTCCAGTAAGAGTCTGTCCAAGGCCTTGAACACTGTCTTTTAGGCGTTTGGCGATCTGCAACGAGAAAATCAAGTGTTTAAGGGGCTCCGTCGTCAAACAATAAGAAAAATCCGTAAACTCACACGTGTCACCAATTATCCATTGTTCATCCATTGTTTTCTGCAGTTTGTATGGTGGCTTCACCCAAGCCACCAAAAAGTGACCGTTGAAAATCCACTTACATCCGAGCAATCTTAGAAGATAGGAATGTTTGGTTTGTTCCTTATTGAAGTACAATGATTAATGCCCAAACAGCAACTTTCATTTTGAAAAAAATTCGAAAATCCTGTGTGATATCACCTTTAAAAAAACTGCAAAAATCAACGTTTTGTTTACAATTTGACGACAGAGCCCCTTTAAAGACAATGTAAGCATATAAAGTGGCTCAAGCCATTTGCAGTCAAACTCTAGCCAATCATATATCCGTATTTCCTGTTGAATACAATAAGTTACGCGGCACGTGTCACGGCCTATTATCTTTGCACGGCTATTTTCATCAAAGGCTGATATATGCTTAGATTTTTTTAACAACTAGCAGGGCACGAAAACCCACCTAACAATGCGACCGGGGGGTCACAGGAAATTCTCCGTTCAAAATCTCGAGGTCTTAAAGGGTCTGTTTCATCCAGCATTCCTTGCACGTGCCGTCTCTTGGTTGGCCTTTGTTGTCGCCAGTTTCATGGCCCATGAAAATAGCGACAACAAAAGCCAATCAAGAGACATGCTGGATGAAACAGAGGCACCACAAGGCATGCTGGGTGAAACAGACCCTTCAAGTACTCAGTGGCAAAACCTGGACTAAATATCTAACACCTAAATGAGATTGAAAGCCATAGCAAGGCCAAAAGCAGCTTAGCTCTGCAATGTGATCTTTCGAATGACTGAAATACCGGGTTAGTCAGAAAAAAGAATCTCCGCTTGAAAGGTCACGGCTCCTTGTATATCAAGACATTGATATCGGCAAATATATAGTTTTATGGTAGAAATGTTCAAATCTACTATAAAAATTACCTGACTGAAATCGGCTACTCCATTCTGAAATTATGAGGGATTTTCTCGAGAAAGCCCCTTCAAAAAACCTTCAAAATGTGCCCAAAATCATGAACAAATTTCCCTTACAATCTGCCTTACAATGGCCATACAGCAATGACCCATGGACGCTTTAGCAAGTGCTATCCTTTTGGGAGGATGAACAAGTCCTCCCCCTGGTATCGATAACCCATTCGAGGGGATTCCATTTTCCCAAGAGGACAAAATACATAAATTTATGTGAGTGTCATCAACTTTAGGAAGGAAAATTTGCTCATTGCTTTCATTGGTTTTTGCAGGATTTTGGAAGGGGCTTTCTGCAGAAAATCACCCATATCGACGGGAAGGAATGGTCGATTAAAGCTGGGCAAATTAATGATCCTAACTGAAAATACTGACAATAAGACAGGACAGTTTTCAATATTATTGTTTTGATATTCATGAAGTAGTGGCCTTCCAAGCGGGGATTCTTTTTTCTCACCCACCCGGTAGCCCTACGAGTGATTAGAAATACGGTCTATCTTCTCGCAAAGAAATACTTTCATTAAACCTCACCTCATCGTTTGTAGTAGCAACAGCAGCCTTGCGGGCATTGTCTGCCAATCCGTTGAAGAGCTTGCAGATCTCTTGTCCAAGTCCACCTAATGACTCTGGTTTTGAGCTCGACCTTCCAACCTATTCAAAATAAATGCAATGTAAATCTTTAAAAAAGAGCTCGCTGTAACAAACAAAATGCAAAAAGCCTTAAATAACGGACTCATCGTATTAAGCCAATAAACACAATAAAACACCGTAATCTGCAGAAAGATGACTGTGAACTCCTGTAAAAGAACAACAACAAAAATAAACCTGTAACTGGAGAGAAAACTGTTGAATCCTTCAAGAGTAAGACCATTTGATCTTAAACCGGAAAGGAAAGAAATAAGTTAGTAACTCATCAGTAACTGCAATAAAGAACAACGTTGAACAACCAAAAACGCGTTTCGTCGCACACTTGTCAGTTTGGTTCGTGTGAAAAACAAATCAACGATAAAAACAGGCCACTCTGCCGTAAAGAAACGTTTCCAACGACAGTGTAGTAAAAAAACATTTGCACTTCACTATGTTCAACAGGCGGTCTAAGTTTGGTAAGTTAATATACCGATTGAACCAAAGAGAACCTTCAGATGTTTGAAAAGTCGTTATGTAAAACAAGGGCAGATTTTGTAAGACAATAGCACGAGTCACTTTTGTTCACACCTGAATTCAAAGCGATTAGCGGTTGCCGACAAAGCAAATTCCCTCAACCAGTAATTCAAAACAAACAAAGCCGCAAAAGTTGCTCCGAACCAGCAGGGCAAACTCTCGCCTTGTGCAAGCGAAAGGTGGGTTTAAGAGAAGATATGTGCTTATAACGAAAGAAGAAGGGTAAATCTAAAGATCTTCCTGGCAGATTTGTTTATTTGATTCAGGAGCTGTGTGGTAATTGTTTCATTTAAGCCTTAAATATGCGACAATTACAATGACTTCTGCTTGGCTTCTAAATCAAATTAACAAAATCCGGCAGGCAGAACTTTACATTTATCCTTCTTATTTCGATATAAGGACATAACTTCTCTTACAAATCATTTTGAGCGTGCACAAGGCAACAGTTAGCTCTGCTGGTTTCATGTAAAATGTTGCGGTTTTGTTTGTTTTGAATTACTGGTTGAGAGAATTTCCTTTGTCTGCCAGTGGTGGAAAAAATATTCGCCTTCCTATGAAGGAACGTCAAACCAGAATTCTTCCTTCCATTTTTTTATTAATTTTCCGTCGTCCAAGATTTCAGTGTAGTCAATAATCCACTTCTTTCTTCCTCCTATCCTTTTTTCTGTACATCCTTTTTCTGTCCATCCTTCTGTACAACCTTTTTCCTTTCATTTTTTCATTCCTCCTATCATCGTTTTCTTTCTTTCCTTCCTTCAATTCTGCTTACCCCCTTCCTTTCCTTCCTTCCTTTCTTCCTTCCAGACAAACAAGCTTCCTGCGAAGCTGCTTCGCGGCTTCACGCACTTTTTCCCCCTCTGTATGTAGTATGTACGCAGTAAATAATCCCTTTGAATTGAGGTGTCAATTAAAAGCAACTGATATTATTGTAACTTACCATATCTTGACTGAGTCGTGCGATTCCTCTGAGAGCTTTCACCATGCTATCTTGACAATCGACAAACGAATCTTTGGGCCCTGCCTCCTGGCTTGCATCAAAATGCATGTACAATTCGACCTATCAATAAAATAAGAAATGACGAGAGACATCAAACATTTTTGTAATTGTGTTTTACCATCTCTGTTCAAGGTAAAATTATTCTATCTTAAATAGTTATATTTTTGTAATTCGTTGCTTATCTACAAAGATGAATTTACCGCTCCGCGGAGACTTAAGGAGGGGGAAAGGCCACCCTAGAGCTTCAATTTCAGATTTTAAATTCCCTACATACAATTTATTTATTTACTATACCAAAAAATAACTAAACTACAAGGAACTAAGACAATATAGAGCTGCCATAATGCAGTAATGGTTGTTGGGGTGGGGCAGAGTTACCTTAACTTTAAGAGTAAATCGCAGCGGCCATCCTTTTCCGTCTGCGTAATGTAGTGTTTTTTGTGGTAATGTTGTGTTGATAAACTATACTATTTATTAATTATTCATTGTACGTGCTATTCACAATGGAAACTCGATGACCATATGTCCATTTTCACTGTGACTAGCACAGTGTATCTTAGACCCCGTTTACACGGTAGCGGATCAAAAGTGTTGCGGATCAAAGTGTTATGGATCACCCTCCCGTCTACACGGTAGCGGATCAAAATTGTATCGGATCACGGTCTCGTTTACACGGTAGCGGATCAGCGGTCACCATAGAAATAGGGCGAGGTCACATTCAAGATTTTCTCGGCTTTTCAGTGATTTCATTTCAACGTCAACATTTAAAAACAAACTGCAATTATGATTAAACCTCGTTTGTATGGAAAATACCCTCGTAATGAATCCGAATCAAAATTGATGCGGATCACTTGCATTTACACGGTGTAGACGAAGAGTGATCCGATACAAAAGTGATCCGACACAAAACGAGTTCGCTTTCGTAGCAGGATCAAAATTGATGCGGATAGCGGAGCAGAAGTGTATCGGATCACTTCGAGCTCGTGTAAACGGGAGGCTGATCCGCAACACTTTTTGTATCGGATCAAAAGTGATCCGCTACCGTGTAAACGGGGTCTTAGTTTATCTGTTGAACTGATTAAAAGCTGGCACGGGCCAAGTTGAGAATATACCCCATTGTATTCGTTAACTGTGACACTTTCTTTTTCNACACGGTGTAGACGAAGAGTGATCCGATACAAAAGTGATCCGACACAAAACGAGTTCGCTTTCGTAGCAGGATCAAAATTGATGCGGATAGCGGAGCAGAAGTGTATCGGATCACTTCGAGCTCGTGTAAACGGGAGGCTGATCCGCAACACTTTTTGTATCGGATCAAAAGTGATCCGCTACCGTGTAAACGGGGTCTTAGTTTATCTGTTGAACTGATTAAAAGCTGGCACGGGCCAAGTTGAGAATATACCCCATTGTATTCGTTAACTGTGACACTTCATTTTTCATTTGATATTCTTTACACATGGTAACCCCGTCTGCAAAGGCTGTTTTATTGCGTTTCATGCTTCGTCTGTTACGTTTCTCTCCGCTGTATTGTTGCTGTGTTGTTATTTCTTTGGTTCTGTTTTTGTTTTATTTTCGTTTGCTTTTCTTATGAAATTAAACGTCGAATTATAAGTGTCATTCATGGTGGGGACCAGATGACCTTGTGTCTTTCCCTGCCGTGAATGGCACATGTAAATAGTATTTCACTTTATTTAGAATTAGGTTTTGTTGTTACAGGAAAAGATGCTTCATTGTGTAGCTAAAGAAACGATGCTATGTCTATTCCCTCTAATTTTCGCAAGGTCTTTACCGTACTGGCAGTTTAAAGCTTAGTCCTGAAAGCGACGTATTTCTGCATTGCGCTACTTGGCTTATGGTAAAATGCATATGACTACTGCCTACACTCCGGGGAGGTAATTGGTCTACGCACATACGGAGAGGTGCCACTGGAAGATTTAAAGAGGCACCCTGCCCTGGAGTTCAAATTCTTGAAAATGATACCCTGTTCCGGAGTAAAATTTTCAAAACCATACACTGCCCTTGAATCTCTTCAAAGAAAACTGTGCTCTGCCCTAGCCATTTTGTTAGAAATCTACTAGAAAATGTGGAATGTTGCTATCCAAACCATTAAAAAATATTGCTATCCAAACCATTAAAATCATACTCTTGAAGTGCAAATGGCCTACAACCCCGTTTCGGAGTGAATCATGATAAATATGGACCCTGTCATGGAGCTGGCTGTAGAAAATTACACCCTGTCCTGGAGTGGGAATCCCGCAAATGATACCCTGTTCAGCGGCACGTCTCCGCATGGAAAAATATATGAGTGCGCCCTCCTCCCCGGGCCTAAACGTAGTTGTTCTCAGCCAACTAGTAACCAAAGGTGTATTACTCACCCTAGCGACAGCTTTCGAAATGGAATCGACCAGAGCAGCAACAACACCAGTATCGCCCGCCACTTCTTCTAGTTGTCTGATGAGATCATCAATAGCCTCTGTTAGGTTCTCTGCAGACTCGTCCACAGCGGGGTGCAAATGATGGGCCTAAATTGGAGAGCAGATACGAATAAGAATGATGTTAATCGTAACTCCACCCAGTCAACTTGCTGAAGATGGACCTAGGAAGGTTCGACACGTACTAATTCAATATGGCTTAGCCACTCGATTTGTGTCATCTTATTTGCATCACTTTAATTATAACATGGACTTGTCAACTTTCTAACTTTTTGGTCAACTTAATTTGATTATGATTGAAATATGAGCTAATCAACATGATATTTTTTGTCGTCGTAATCGCTCTAAGAATAATTTTAGAATGCAAGTTTTAAATTGGGTTTTCCCTACTTGGCAGGTTCAGGCATATCTCATGCAGAAGTCTCATTTGAATAACAAGGACAGATTTTGCAAGACAATAGCATGAGTTGCTTTTGTTGACACCTGCATTCAAAGCGATTTGCTATTTCAGACAAAAGAAATTCATTCAACCAGTAACTCAAAACAACCAAAGCCACGAAAGTATACTTAAAGGATTGGAATGAACTGAATTCGCGAGAGCTGAACAGGTTTTTCAGTTATGAGTCTCTGTTGACCGAAGCGCCATCTTGAAGTAAAAAGCACTGGGAAACAAAGGACTTAATATATTTTCTATTTTGATATTTGATTCTTTTAAGGAGGGTTGCCCTTCAGCCGGAGCTGTTTTACAAGGGGCCCTCCACTTAAAAACACTACTTACAATATGAAATTACTAAGGAATAGATTAAATACGTTATAAAAACCATAACTTTAAGAACCTAATAACAAATTACAAAGTTTAGGATAAAAGAAAAGAAACACTAACTTCTAAATAGACTGTTTAAAACTATTTAGGGAAGATGCCTGTTTGGTTAACTCTATGGTTACACCTTATTCTGGTTTAACTCTATCGGGTGAGCCAGAAAAAAGTTCCCAAGTTTGAAAACTCATAGCATCAAGAGTACTGGATGAATTGGAATGAATCAATATTTGCTTGACAGCCAAAAGATGGAAGTATTTTTGCGATTTTTCTCGCTTTGTTACGAGCATTGGAAAAATTGATAAATTCAAATGTAGAAAAACTTTGTGGTTGCAAAATGAATGAAAAAGGCCCAAAACACATGATCAAATCATAAAGGACTCTTCACTCAGAACAACAGAGAAAAAGCAATTTCTCGTGGGTGAGAGATATCGACTGAACAGTTATTGCCATGGGATTGAAAATCTTTAGTATCTGTTTGAGAATCTATGTCTTCTTACTCTTGAGAGAGTGAAACGCGCGTGTGTATTGTTATGTGTGAGGAGAGTCCTAACAATTTGATCAAGTGTTTTAGGCCCTTTTTCAGTCATTTTGAAAACATGATTTTTTTGTAACGTTGACTTTACCTAGTAAACGAGAACAATCACAAAAATACTGTAATCTTTTGGTTTTTAACTAGAATTTGAATCATTCAAATCCATGAAATACTTGTGGTGCTACGAATTTTCGAAAGTGGGAACTTTTTCTGGCTCACCCGGTATGTCATAAGTCTACAGTTGCGACAGGATGCCAAAGGGCTAAAATTAACTAACCTTGGGGTTTCCACCAGAATCCTTCGCAGCATAAATGAGTTGTGATGCTGATTCAGCGACTGTTTTTGTCTTATCAAGTATCTCGGTCTGTTTCTGAGCACCACCGGTCAGCTTTGAGGCGAATCCAATCGATGACTCGGCTAGCGGTTCAATCAAGTTTGCGATATATGCAACCTGTAAAGAAATTTGGAAACCCGTTATGGTCACATCGAGATATGGTCACATCGAGAGGCAGGACCAGGTCACTGGTTAGATAAGCTTAGCTTCTCAGCATCGTAAAGCTACCTTCGGATGCTAGGCAGAAATATAGAAAAAGAACTTCCATTTTGAATTAATAACATGATGAGAGAGGTTTATCTTACAAGCTTAGCATCCGGAGGAAAGCTTGACCTTTTCCTGAACAGTGAATTTGAGTTGAGTTGAAGCTCATCCTTACAGTGCACAAACAATCTTTTGTTGGTTACAGTTGTCTTACAGTGTCTCTCTTAATATAAACATTTAAAATAGAATAAATTGTACTTTGAACAGAATATGATTAAAAACGCGACGTTTCGAGCAAAACCCGTTATCAAGTTAAACACTTAACTTGATAAAGGGCTTAGCTCGAAACGTCGTGTTTTAATCAAACTCTGTTCAAAGTATAATTTATATTATTTTAAATAATTATAGCATCCTTACAGTGGCTGCCAAATCAAATATAACGAATCTCTACACTTCGTTGAGTTTCCCTCGTTCGTCTGCATAACCAGTGATAAGCTGGTCGATGCATTTTGCGTCTTACTTCTTTCCATCAGCATGAAAGTACAGAGGGATTAAAATCATAAGTTTTGGATGCAGTACATTGCAGAGCAGAACAATCTTTGGAAATCAAGAACAACTCTTAGTTCTGTGTAAATTGTGGAGGACATTTCTTATTTCAAAATATGATAACTCAACTCTTCATTTGTTTGACCCCTTGGTTACATAGTTGAGTTCAAGGAAATCCTTGCACGTAATGTTCAACATCCGAAGGATAAGAGCTATCATCCTTTGCTTACCTTATGTCCGAGATGCTCTGGTTCCGATTTCGCAGCAACAGCAGCGGGAGCAACTCCCTCTCTCAATTGTTGGCATGTCAACATCATCCTCTCCTCGAAGCCCTGAAACAGAAATTGAACACAGTTAAGAAAAGGGAAAAGAAAAGTTTCCCACGAAGAAAAGTTGATAAAAGCCGGACATGCAACATTTAATTAGTTAAAACCAAGATAATATTTTTTCAGGAAATTGTTAATCCATCTATTAATTGAATCACAGTATATGTATATCAATAACGTAACTTTAGAATCATTTTGGTTTTGTAAGTCACACTCTAATGGAGACGCAAGTCAGAAAGGCCTCAGTGTGCTAAATATCTTGTCTTTTTTGCATCGGAACTTCTTTCATACAGTTTAACGATATAACAATATAGCAACATTACCTTAAGCGTTCCAACAGTACTTGGTTCCAGATTTTGACTGATAGCTGAGAGATATGCAGCGTCGATCTTGTTAATGCTTTGTTCAACGCTTTCTGCCGATTTGTCGCATTCCTGTTGGCCTGGAGCATTTTCCCTGCAAAATATAATGACGCGTGATGAGAAAGGAACATTTCCGATTAAGCAGCATAGGGCTCAAATCTTTCAAATCTTTAAAAAGGTCGGTGTAAAATNTTTTGGTTTTGTAAGTCACACTCTAATGGAGACGCAAGTCAGAAAGGCCTCAGTGTGCTAAATATCTTGTCTTTTTTGCATCGGAACTTCTTTCATACAGTTTAACGATATAACAATATAGCAACATTACCTTAAGCGTTCCAACAGTACTTGGTTCCAGATTTTGACTGATAGCTGAGAGATATGCAGCGTCGATCTTGTTAATGCTTTGTTCAACGCTTTCTGCCGATTTGTCGCATTCCTGTTGGCCTGGAGCATTTTCCCTGCAAAATATAATGACGCGTGATGAGAAAGGAACATTTCCGATTAAGCAGCATAGGGCTCAAATCTTTCAAATCTTTAAAAAGGTCGGTGTAAAATTGCATTGCACTTTTATTTTAATTGGATGGCTTGAAAGGAAGTCATGGTACTTTGCTGTAAATCTGCCGTGGAAATTTGTTGATATCTTGATTTTTTCAAAATGGCGGCAATTTCATTATTTTTGAAAAAATTCATGGAAAATTTTGAAAAAATGTAAATCATCGTAAATCCTACACTTATAGAGGAAACATTATATAACCTTCAAGAATATCATAGTTTATGAAGGTCTACAATATGGTGGCAAGCAGAAATCTGTAGCTTTTCTGGTTTAGGATTTAAAAATTTGATGACGTTATAGCCTCAAATTTAATAAATGCCGCCATATTGAAACTAATCAAGATTTTAATAAATTTCCACTGCAGATTTACAACAAAAAGCACTGAGTTCCTTCCAAGCCATTTAATTTAAAGAAAACTGCAATAGCATTTTACACCGACCTTTTTAAAGATTTGATCCCTATGTTCGATTAAGTCAATTGCTTTTAGCTGATTTGCCAAGAAAAGTTTGTTTGCCCTCAATCAAAAATTCCTCTTTTAATCATGGGTAGTTAGACGCCGCAAGTGCTTGATTTCCACAGCTTTGTTCCTTTGCGGAGAAAAACATAATTAACTTTTATGGAGGAACTTTCGTTAACTCCTCCACAGAGCAAGTTCCTCTTCAAGGTTTACAGCAAAGAAGTCTTCGAGGAATAAGCTAAACTCTGGCTGACAATTCCTGCGGCCTAAGCCTAAACAAGAAGCTCCTCCCTTGTTGTTGATTTTCAAGATAACGCCGGTCCAATAAGGCTGTGAAAATACGGCTTCTGCGGACCGACCAAGAACCAATCGAATTGCTCCGTTGCCGGTCCGCGGAGCCGTATTTTCGAACGCCATATAATAAAAGAACATACTTGATAGCCGTGACGATCTTCTTCATAGCATCAGCAACAGCCTTCGAATGTTGAGCAAACAATTGCCATGTTCCTTGGTCCTTGCTATTAGCAGCCAATTGCTTAGCTGTATTGAAGTAATTTGAGCTTGATGTTACCATCGATTTGCCTGCCATGATTAACGGCACTTGAGCTGAGCGTGCCTAAAGATGAGTTAAGAAGGGGTTAAAGATAACGTCAACACAATCATTGACGTATATATTAAAGGGATTGAGTCATGTCTAAGTAGATCGCGTATACCCAAACTGCAATAATCTGCTGACTCATGCTTCTCAGTAGCGAATATGATTGGCTAACGTTCATGTGAAATGAAATTGATCAAATGAGACTCATTGTGCAACAGCAGGTCCTTTTAATTTGTTAGGGGTGATAACTGATTTTTCTCACATGGATCACATGATACACAGCAAAGCAGCTCTATTTATCATGACTCAATGCCTTTAAATAGAAGAGGCCCCAAGACTGAACCTTGTGGTACACCTATCATTGTTTCTTTAAATGTGCTGAAAGAACGTTATGAACGGTAAGACTGCTTTTGGTGGAATACTTTTCACAACTTCGTTTGCCATTCCAGTATATCTATGGGACACTGGACAAAGTATAAGTCCTTTCCTACTATGGATGGCACATAATTCATTTATCTCGTTGTTGTTTTACATAGCTTGTTTTTATTGAATAAAGGAAAAAACTGGTGCCCAGTTCACGGTCGTAAATATTAGCACACGTCCAAAATTGTTCTCTAATTTACCCGATCATAATATGAAGCGGTGCTTAAAAGCTTGAAAATTTCGAGGCCCTTTACATGAGAAATTTCAACCCTTGTTGTGTTCAACACGGATCGAGTTTTGACAGCATTTTTCTCTTCCTTGCGTTTACATGAAATCTCAACACGAGATGAGTACGGTCACATGATATGAATGCGGCTTCAAACAATAGAAGCAGGATTGCGAGCACATTCAAAGATTTGAATGATTGTGGAAATAGATTTCCTTTGTTCACACCTCACGCCCCGAGTTGAAAAAAATTTGCGTTTACATGAGAATTTCAACCCGTGCTAAAATTTCAACATGGGTTGAGTTGCCGAGATGAGTTGAGCCCTTGTTGTGTTTTAACTCGGCCTCCTTCATGTAAATGCGATGAAGGCTTACAACGTCAACCGAGTTGAAAGCTTACCTCAGCACTGATCTTGGCTGGAACACGGGCGAATTCAGGTGAGCTTGCATATGAAACAAGGTTTTCAACTGCTTCCAATAACGGCTTGCTTCCATCTTCGCATTGTCTTCTATTTCCTTCGGATAAATCACCAGCATAAGCCTAAAAATAGAGGATGACAGAATTCAAAGTTTGCAGTGAGAAGAATTTGCCTAAGTAAAACTGATTACCCAAAATCTAAAATTATACCATGTCGAAAGTTGTGTCAAGTTAAAATCACGGTAGCTGTCGAGTGTAGAGCAAGCTTAGGGCATATTCTTTCGCTATATCTGATGAGGTGAAGTCAAGCCAATCTATAGCCTCATTCAAAATCTAAGTGAAATCATGGAATGGAGACAATTGTAATTGTAACATCTGTAATTACCTGAAATTGTAAATATTGTATTTCTGTAAATAGTTGCTTTGAATTAGCTACCCTATGCTTACAGTAAACTACGTTTTTCGTATCCAAATCTAAATAAATTCTTGATTATCATTATTATAATAAAGCAGGATGCCCTCCTAGGTTTCAAGTCCCCTGCCGATGGTCCCTTGACGTAGGGGGAATAATTCATATGCTGGAGACAACGTTCACCTACAGCTTGTTTTCGATACTCGAAATATCCACCGCTCTCTCTCTCTCTCTTTCTATTGTTGTTCAAACCCAAGGCAGCGGCAAATTTAGCCTTCGCAACTTCCGAAACTCATTCATTTCATTTCATCATAATTTAACACGAAACCCTATCAGCTACATTAAATATAAAAAAGGAAGAAGATTATCGCTATACAAATAACTATCTATTTCCATATCAAAATTTTACAAATTTGCTGGTCTTCCTGGCGATCGTACTTCGGGAAGGATTCTAATTTTGCAGGAATTCCTTCAGTTTCCTTTAAAGCGTGGTAATCGTGTAACTCATTTTAACTTCCAATGGCATCTCGTTCCACGTCTTTGCACCAGGATAAAAAGAACTGCGTTTAGAGAATTCTAGGTTCTGCCTTGGAGTGTCCACGTCTAACTGAGTTTTGTTGGATAGTTAGATACTTGAGATCTGGTAACAAGTCTCCCCCTTAAAGCAAGTGTGCAATGGTAAATAGGCTCTTCTATAAATAGAGCAAAGAAATGATTCAGACACAGCATTGTTTCTTAGCAAGATAGAAATCTCATTCTTAGGCTACCCTTTGTTGACATTGTGTGCAACTTCAATTTGAATGGGGGGTATTTTTAGATTTTCTGCTCTCTGCAAATGCAAGCTTTTAACCTTGCACCAACCCTTTAAGTCGTCCGGGCAGAGACCGTTTAGTATTTTGTAGATCGTTGCGGCAGAATGCGTGTTACTCAGGCTCAGGCTGCCAGTAATAGACAATGTTTTCATTCGTCAGTCGTCAACAGAGCTGAGGTATACATTTACATTCCTAAATTTTACATTTCATGGTAAAACGAAAAGCAACAGATGCTATAGTTAACGAAACGAAAACTATTCCTGCCTGACTCGTGTCAACCCGTCAACATTAAAGACATACTCAGTTCATCTTTCATTTCATTTCATTTCATTTCATTTCATTCCATTTTATCTTTTTTACCCATGGTAGCCCCTCAAAAATAATAATTGATTTACAGGGCGCCATGCTAAAAACATACAAATAACTACTAATTTACAATAAAACCAGATTTGCTATAAAACCTAAACCTAAACTAATTACAATTTGCCATAAATAAACGAAAGAAAACAGAAAAGAATTGGAGAGTGAAATTCTTGGTTGCACCTTCTTTTTAAACGATCTCAGGGTTGAAGTATTTCTGATCTCAGGGCCAAGATTGTTCCAAAGCTTGGCGCCTCGGCACGCGAAACATTTCTGCCCCCTGCCGATTTTAATAAAGGCAACCTGAGACTGACTTCAGCGTTTCTAAGAGAACGACTGGTAGAGTTGTTGACTCTCGTGAACATGTCTTTCATATAAGAAGGCACGTCCCCATTAAGGGATTTAAAGACCATCATCTTTACATCAATAATAATAGTATAAACGCACCTTGATGTACTTGACAAGATGGGCAGTGTTGTTTGCAACGTCTTTCGCTGATTGGACAAAGTGTCTTTTAGCAACTGGATTATCTGTCTTCGCAGAGGCATTTTTACATGCGTTACACAATCCAGAGGTGTGCTTGGCGATGACTGTAGCTGCTGACAATACCTATGCGAAGGAGGATAGCACGAGCCTTGATTAGTACAATTAAAACTTTCTAGAACCAAATTTAAAATAATTTTAACATCATCAATACACTATCAAAATGATCCGTGGCGAACTATAATAATTCCGCTTGAAAGATAATATGTTAAAGGGTCTGTTTCATCCAGCATTCCTTGCACGTGCCATCTGTTGATGTTCCTTTGTTGTCCGCCATTTTCATGGGCCATGAAAATGGCGGCAACAAAGGAACATCAACAGACGGCACGTGCAAGGCATGCTGGATGAAACAGACCCTTTAAATCACCATGAAGTACCAAAGCCACATTTTTGAGCAATCAAAAAGTTTTCTTTGAATACTTTACATATATGAAGCAAACTGAGTTCGCCCATTATTGAAAACTGAGTGATAACATTATTGCAAAACTTAGGAATCCAAGGATGAAGCTTTACTAATAAAACAGGAAAACAAGGTACACTCTCTGATAAACTAAGAGAAACTTTCAGCCATTCATTTGCTCATTAAAAAATGGTTCGAAATGTACGCAAGATGGGTTCGACATTGTTTCCAAATCAACTTTATTCACAAATACAATCTACAGTGTTAAAACAAAAATGTGTGTTCTGTATACATCTATATACAGACAGGTAGCATGACCAGTAACAGTTTGATTTATAGTTTATTTGTTTAGTCATATCCGGACTCATGAGGACTAAGACTTTATTTAATTCGTACACCATGACCTTTAAGATCGATGTTGCCCTACTACTTATTTGTTTATGAAGTTAGAATTTATGAACGACTGAAAGCAGATAATTTAAGGCAACGTCGATAACTAAGTATGTACAGGGTGTCCCAAAAAAATTGTGCCCCATTTGTCTGAAGATTGCGACAAAGCGGCAAAAAATTCTCGCCAAATTTTTAAATGATGCTGCTCTTCAGATATTCAATTAAAGTTTGCAACCATCCCCGTAAAAATCCGTTGAGAAATGATGGAGCTATGACCTTCAGACGACCAAATTTGCTCAATCACGGAAACCAGCAGTCGGCCATTTTGTCTTACTATCTTGAAGCGATTAATAGCTTCATGGATTGAAAATGAAACAGCAGCCTCCAATTTCATAGCTTTCGTGAAAATTCCGATAATCCTCGGAGAGTTCCACTATTTCTTACCTCACAGAAAATATTTCTTACTTCACGTGAAGATACTTATCACTGCAAACAGTAAGACAAAATGGCCGACCGCTGGTTTCAGTCATCAGGCAAATTTGGTCTTTTGAAGGTCCTAGCTCCATCATTTCTTAACGGATTTTTACAGGGATGGTTGCAAACTTTAATTGAATATCCGAAGAGCAGCATCATGCAAAAGTTTGGCGAATATCTTTTGCCGTTTTGTCGCAATCTTCAGGCAAACGGGGCACAATTTTTTTGGGACACCCTGTATATATTTATTATTGAAGGGGCTCCGTCTCCAAAATTCGGTCGACATGGTGATTTTGAAGTTTTTTGACAGGCAATATCACACAAACGTTTACCTGTTTTTTCAAAAATGAAAGCATCATTTTGAAGATAAATCTTTGTACTTTACAGAGGAAAAAGCCAAACATTCATATCTTTTACGATTGCTTGGACGTAAGTAGATTTTTAATGAGCACTTTTTGGTGGCTTGCGTGAAGCCACCAAACCAACTGCAGAAAACAATGGAGAATAATGGACATGTGCGGTGTTTACAGATTGTTTACAGTTTGGCGACGGAGCCTCTTTGAGAGATGTTTACCTTGTTTAAAAGATTGGAATACTCACTTTCAATAAAGGTTTATTTTTTCCGGAATCCTTCTAGATTTAGAAAAGAACAAGTTTATCATCAAGTTTAAAATAGTTAAAGTTGAATTATTTACATTTAAATTGTTGCAGTAGATTAAAAATTTAAGTAGATTTAAGCCGTATAATTTAGATTTAATTTATGGCACAAACATGAGCTAAGTTTATTATTTAAAAAAGTAAAGGCCACGATGCCAGCGTCGATTGTCGGA
This sequence comes from Aurelia aurita complex sp. Pacific, assembly GCA_004194395.1. Lineage (NCBI taxonomy): Eukaryota > Metazoa > Cnidaria > Scyphozoa > Semaeostomeae > Ulmaridae > Aurelia > Aurelia aurita complex sp. Pacific. Next base: position 128,865 of record REGL01000415.1, on the reverse strand, counting down.
TCCGAAGATGCTTGCGGTGACGGCAGAATGAATACATTTAAAGGCAGAAACACCGCAATGAGGAAGCCCTGCATGGCAGGACGAAATATTGGCAACAAATAAACTAATCATATTTGCTGTTGTTTTTTGTAGCATTGCGCTGTTTCTGCCTTTAAATTTGTTTTCTAAGTTTATTACTTCATCAAAACAGTTTAAAGTAATCTTCTTTATTTTTACTCGTTTAGAAATCACCAATGGACCTCAAACGAGTCTCGATCGAACGAAATTTGTATACATTTTTCCATGAACGGTTCCATCGAGTGCTGTTTCAATTTCGAAAATCTTTCAAATAGCCTCAAATTTAATGAATGCCGGGATTTTGAAACAAATCAACATATCAATAATTTCCACGGAGGTTTACAGCAAAAACCACCAAGTTCCTTCCAAGCCATTTAATTCAAAGTAAACTGCAATAGACCTTTTAGCTATTCTATAAAAGAGCCTGGATCGAACGTTATTTTTATACATATTTATATGCGACGTTCGATCGAGTGGCGTTAGAGCTTCTATCACTATTGTGCACATTCGAAAATTCTACAAAATGTAGCAAAATATCGTTCGATTCTGATTCCTTTCAGAATAGCTAAAAGGTCTATAGAATTTTACACCGACCTGTCTAAGGATTTTAGCCCTATGTTGTTTCTTAGCGTTATGGTCTTTAAGACTTAAGATTTAAGATTTAGGACGTTTCATTTACAAAGTGACCTAAAAAAACTTTGTGAGCCAGATCGCATATAGTTTCCTGAAAGCAGATGTTATGAACACAAACAAGGTATCAGCATGTAGCTAAAAGGCTCAGCTATATTTTGAGATGTTGCTTGGTTAGTTTACATTATGCCTGCAGTTCTAAAAAAACAGTAGCTATCACATAGTTTCCTGAATTTTACACCCACCTTTTTAAAGATTCGAAAGATTTGAAAATTGAAGGTGGAAAAAGTGCACGAAGCCGCGAGGCAGCTTCGCAGGAAGCTTGTTTGTCTGGAAGGAAGAAGAGGGAAGGAAAGAGAGAAAGCGGAATAGAAAGAACGAAGAGAAAAATTGATGAAGGGAGGGAAGGAGAAATGAAAGGAAAGAGGAAAGAAAGAAAAATGAGAGGAGAAAGAGCAAAGGATGAAAAGAAGATCGGACGACAAAGAAAACAAAGGTTGAAAATATGAAGAGACTAGGAAAGAATAGATGAAGGAAAGAATGAAAGAAAATCAGAAAAGGAAGCTTTTGAGAGTAATTCCAGTTCCTAGTGGCTTATCAACTACACGGTACACAGTATTGCAACTCAACTCAAATCCGGGACTATAGAAAATTGATAAAACAATGGAAGGAAGAATTCTGGGTTGACTTTCCTTCGCAAGAAGGCAAATATTTTTTCCACCACTGTGAAAAATATGAATATGGTACGATTTCTAACACAAATAGATAAACAAATAAACAATAAACAAAATCGATCTTACCTGTTGTTGTGAGATCTTAGGACTAACCAAACCATCAACAGCGGAAACAATGGCTTCTTTGGCTTTGGCGAATTGTGATTGGTCAACAAGACCTTGACGACCAGCAGTGCTTGATGGATCAGATATGGCAACCAGATATGCAGCCTGGAAATCAAACGACAAGCAATCATGATAAGATATTACGAAGCCTTATATCACAGTCTGTTCTCTCAACTTAGGCCTAGTTTCAATACGGTTTTTGCTGTGCCGGATTGAAATTAAAATGGTTAAAATGGCCAGTTTTCAAAATGCAAAAGCGCAGTGGCTGATCACACGTATATATCCTTCTTCTTGTCCGCCTGAAAAGCACAGGCTCCAAATCTTTAAAAAGGCTAGTGTAACATTCAATGACTTATTTCTTTGAACTGAATAACTTCAAATAAACTTTAGCTATTCCTCTATAATTCTACCGTTGGACTTCGCTGAAATCTTCAATATTTTTCTTCTTTTTGAAGAATTCAAGAATAATTTTCAAAAAAACTTAAAATCATCGTAATTTCTGAACTATTTGACGCAACATGAAATACTTTCGAAGAAAACCATAGTTTATGGATGTCTACAATATGATATCAAGCAAAAGTCGGTCACACTTCCGGTTTATGATTTAGAAATTTGATGACATCACATCCTCAAATGAGTTGAAATGTAAGATACGCTGTATTTCGAAAAATATTCAAAATTTCTGAAAAGTGCAACGGTAGAATTATAGATAAGTATCTAAAGTTTCTTTCAAGCCATTCAATCAGAAGAAATAGGTCATTGAATTTTACACCAACCTTTTTACGCAGAGTTAAAGATTTGGAACCTATGCTGGCCTGAAATAGTTTGACAAAATCTGTTTCGTAAATTGGGTGTTGATTTTGCTCTCACAGCATGTTGCATTTGAAATCAGCCATATGCAAGACTGCATTTCCACATGGTATACATTACATCCACTAAAATCTTGTCACTTTTGAAAGGTTTCCGTTACAATTGGGATGCGCTTTTTCTGAAACAGCCTGTATAAGCAATCTTCCCTTGTTATATGGGCGTTAATGAAAGATACAAAGAATGAACATCTGCCTGTGCTGCGGATTCAGAGGTCACATAGGCACTGTGGAGCCAGCTTATTTAAGGACTTGAAGACCTTTGTCTTGGACTCGCAAGTTATGTCTCGTTCAATTCCTACCCTGACCATCCTCCCCCCCCCGGGCAGCCCGGGGGTCAACATAAATTCATTGCTCAAATGCCCGGGGGTTGGGGAAAAATGTACAGTCAAATGCCCGGGGGCCGGGCACTGAGAAAATGCTACATTCCCAGTTACTGTATAAGCAAAAGCTCCTGTTCTTGTCAAATGCTACTCGAATGCCTGGGGGCCGGGGAAAATGTAGGGTCAAATGCCCGGGGCCAGGAATATTTTTTGTGCAAATGCCCGGGGGTGTCCGGGGGGGGTGGTCAGGGTAGGAATTGAACGAGACATTACAAGTGCGTCAATGTTATTGTAAAATTTTAATTGAATAGAAGGTGAAAGGTGAAAGGTGAAGGTGAAAGGTGAAGTTGTGTCTTTTAGCGCCAAGCGCTGGGATCGCAGAGTAGAGAAGACCTAATCCGCGCGACCCGATGTCATGACCGTCAAGTGGTTGGGCTCTTCTGGGTATCGAGCACTGTCCACCTAACTGTTCTGGCTGCAAAGTCAGTGAGATGATATTGTGTTATTGTTATAAATGTTTGGAATAACCCCAATTGACTAACCCCAAGGGAACTCGTAGTCATGCGTTGTAAAGTTGTTTATGACTGTTTCTTGATAGTTCTAAGTTGAGTGTTTTGGAAAGCAGACGCGTTGTTTTTTATGTCTCGTTTGGCTAGGCCAAGTTTAGGAAAACATAACAGTCAGAGGATTACACCACTGCGCCACAACAATCCAAAAAAAGCTTCGATTGTTTTATGGGCATCAATGAAAAAGGTACAAGACAAACAAAGAAAATAACAAGCAAACAAACAAATAAACAGAAAAGCAAACGAGCAAGCAAACAAAACAGCAAACAAACAAACAAACAAACAAATAAACAAGAAAGATACAAAGAATGAACCTCATACCTGTGCTGCAGATTCCGTAAGCGCACAAACGGCATTAGATATGCCTCTCCAACAAACAAGTAAACAAGAAAGATACAAAGAATGAACCTCATACCTGTGCTGCAGATTCCGTAAGCGCACAAACGGCATTAGATATGCCTCTCCGACAAACAAGTAAACAAGAAAGATACAAAGAATGAATATCATGCCTGCGCTGCAGATTCCGTAAGCGCACAAACGGCATTAGATGCCTCACCAACAGCCCCTCTGAATGTATCCCTATCCTCTTTCTTCAATGATGATGTCATATCGGTCATTGATTTCGCCAACAATTGTGATTTTGATGTGGCAGTGTCCAAGCAATTGAAGAATGTTGCGTCGTTCACCGGTTCCACTGGGTTGTCCAATACATTCGCGATTGTCTATAAGTTAAAAGAGAACGTTCTTAAGGCAAATCATAAACAAATACCCTGCTCACCAAGCTCATTCCAAGGGCTACGTTAAGGATTTAAAGAATTGCGATTGTCTACAAGTGAAAAGAGAAATTCCATTAGCAAAATATCGTTCAATTCTAGTTCTTTTCTGAATTCTTAATTTCTGAATTAGGGGGCCTCTTATATATTTAGTTGTATTTCAGTTTATCTCCTTCATGTGATGGCCCTGGGGTAGTCATGATCTTTTGCTCCCCTTGGTATCGTTTCTGTAGTATTGTATGGTAGCTCATTTGTAATCTTAGGTAATTCGTAAATTGTAAATTTTTAAAATTGAATTTATAGAAGAAAAGAGAATGTTATTAAGAAGGCACAGCGTAAATAAATAGCCTGTTGACCAAGTTAATTCCAAGGGCTACGCCAAGGAATAAAAACACCGTTCCAATCTAACGGTACATCTGATAAGAACCTAAAATGGCACAAGAAGCTAAAGGTGAAATTAAAAACATTTTTAAGTCATCACTAAATTCTGATTCACATTACAAAGCACGTGATATTTGCGATAACGCAGAATTGCTCAAGCAAAACTCCTTAATTGTTTCATTCGTGGGCATTTTCACGAGACATCAAATTTGAGACAGAAAATAATTTCAAACATCAGGTCATTTAAGCATTCAAACTAGATTCTTTGTCATTTCAAACCCTCGCAGGCGTTCTTGCATTCGATGTTACATGGTAGATATGGCTAGCTACAAATCTCCGAGCTGTAATTTCTAACCAAATAAATGAAAAATAAACCGATATGATATGATATGAATAAATATTTATACACGAAAATAAACCCTTCAGCATCTAATAATACATATATACAATCTTATAAAACAAACAAACAAAAATAATTTCAAAGGCAATGTAGTATCTAAATTGTTAATATTGCTGTTCTTCCAAGGGGTCGTGTTTTGAATTTAACGTTTTTGATCAGCCAGTAGGTGTGCTTTCAATTGTTTTTAAAGCAACCGAGAGTTGAGGCCTCTCGTATATCAACAGGCAACAGGCATGCTCAATCGACATGATCAGACAAGACCTTGAGTCTCGAATAAGACTTTGAGCCTTTAATCAACAACTGAGCTTTTAACTCAGGTTATTTCCTTTAACAGTTACTACAAAATGCAACAAACCTGGACATTTCGAACGGCAGAATCACATTCTTTCTGGCCAGGAGCTGCTGTCATGCATGCATTCAACAAGTTATTGATGGCGTCTGTTACACCTCTGCAAAAAGAATAATTGATAAATTGTAAAAAGAAGCAAGGAAACAAATATAACTACTAAATTGCAGACGAAAACTGTTCACCGTTTTTTGGAGCACGTTCTATGGCATTTTGAGCAGCAGCATAAAGCAATGTAGAAGCTGATTTCATCCCGCTTGCATTGATCAACATGCCTAACATACCTACTTAATCAACATGCCAACATACCTACCTAACTAAACAACTTGTCAGTGATGTCAGTTGAGGAAAATTTGTCGACACCCTTGCAACATAGCTGCCAAAAATACATCAAAGTGCAAATTTTGCATGAATTTTTCAAGTTAATATTTTAAGAGTTGCCATTGAAGCAGAATATCTTCAACTTGACAGCAAAAATTGAAACTGGCCGAAGGTAAAAGACTAAGATAAGAATCTAACTTATACCATTAATTTACAGAGAGGAAACCTACTCTCTATGAAAATAAAAAAATCAATTGTTTACAGATTTTCTGAAGTAATTCATAATAAGAACCTTATGGGACTCATACCATATTAAGAGTCATATGGATAAGTGCTTATATAACTGTTTGAAGGGTGCTCTTATATACGCAAACCTATTTTCCCAACACTACAACATTATACAATTAAAAAGTTTTCCACACTTGTACACTGTCACTGAGGACAGAAACAAGTGGACAGAGAATGATTATGTACACGAAGATTTTTTTCTTTATTCATTAAAAAAAACAACTGTTTACAAAAACAACAAAGCTAATTAACTTCGTGGCATCCATAGTGGGAAAAGACTTATAGTCAGCAAGTTCCCACTATGTATGGCACTTACAATTAAATTTAAATTGTTCCAATAATAGTCGCAAGAGAGGGACAGCCCAAGAGCACACAATTCGCCATTATGATTGGCATGGCGCTTTAGGGTTTGACGAGCAACATGAACAACCCAGAGATCCTTCTGAGGTCCAGGCTCGAGGAATCTATCAAGAGTTAGGAATTTAGTGCCTCCAGGCCGTCTCTCTCTTACGACTATATTCCAACAAAAGAGGAAAAGCAAAATTAACAAAAGTACACACAGACACAGACACAGACATACGACACGAAGATTTTGATTATAAATCAAACATACAGTCTTGAATATAATGATCGACGTTTCGGGAAAAGCCCTTCATCAGTAATGAAGGGTTTTACTTATGCCCAAAGCGTCTATTACTATATTCAAGGCTATGTGTTTTATCTATAATCAAAATCTTCGTGTACATTTAAAGAATCATAGCCACAAGTACAAACAATTGATATATTTATTAATTTAGTATCGCTTTGCATTTTCCATTAACTCGACAAATAGAGTGTAATTCATTACTGATGAAGGGTTATGCCCAAAGCGTCTATTATTATATTCAAGGCTATGTGTTTTATCTATGATCAAAATCTTCGTGTACAAATCATAGCCACAAGTACAAACAACTGATACAGAGAATGATTATGAGTCCTATCTATTTTACCTTGCGGCATTAGCCAAAAGATTCTTTGAATTCGGTCCAGTTGGATCTGCAGCTAAACTCTTTGCTGCCAACAGTAATTTGCTTGATGCTGTTGAAGTCTTTCGAAGGTCTTGAACCAGTTGGTCTTGGCTTCCTCTATCCTACAATTGAAATGCCACGAATCAATCAGTACTGATAGTCGAACTCTAACTCCATTGTACAGTGTGAAGACACAATAGGTTCTACACAATGTTCTACACAAGGTGTAGATACAAGCCTCCCACCCACACCCAGCCAAAAAGAGGTGAAAGTCAAACAGAAAATGTCCACTTTTCTTTGAGTCAGGGCAATATAATGATCAATAAAAATTAATACCTTCAGTTGTCCCGCAAGGATCAGTCCTCGTTCCTGGAAGTCCTTATCTGATTTAGAGAACGTTCTAGATGCTTTTGCAAAACTCTTTGCTGTTATGTTCAGCTTTAAGGGGGNGCTGTTAGTAACAATTCGTGCGGCACGGTTTTGTAGCTTTTGCAGCTTATCGAGCAGGGCTTCTCCACAACAACCCCACACCGAGCAGCAGTTCCTGAAATGTGGCTCAACTATACTTGTATACATGTTTTTTACTATCTCCAATGGGAGGTGTTTTTTAGCATATTTAAGCATGCCCATTGCTCTGGAATGCCTGAAACGTCTGATCATTATATTCAAGGCTATGTGTTTTATCTATAATCAAAATCTTCGTGTACAAATCATAGCCACAAGTACAAACAACTGATACAGAGAATGATTATGAGTCCTATCTATTTTACCTTGCGGCATTAGCCAAAAGATTCTTCGAATTCGGTCCAGTTGGATCTGCAGCTAAACTCTTTGCTGCCAACAGTAATTTGCTTGATGCTGTTGAAGTCTTTCGAAGGTCTTGAACCAGTTGGTCTTGGCTTCCTCTATCCTACAATTGAAATGCCACGAATCAATCAGTACTGATAGTCGAACTCTAACTCCATTGTACAGTGTGTAGACACAATAGGTTCTACACAATGTTCTACACAAGGTGTAGATACAAGCCTCCCACCCACACCCAGCCAAAAAGAGGTGAAAGTCAAACAGAAAATGTCCACTTTTCTTTGAGTCAGGGCAATATAATGATCAATAAAAATTAATACCTTCAGTTGTCCCGCAAGGATCAGTCCTCGTTCCTGGAAGTCCTTATATGATTTAGAGAACGTTCTAGATGCTTTTGCAAAACTCTTTGCTGTTATGTTCAGCTTTAAGGGGGCCTAAATAGTTCTCAAGGCAATATCATGATTCATAAAAGCTAATACCTTCAGTTGTCCCGCAAGGATCAGTCCTCGTTCCTGGAAATCTTGATATGATTTAGAGAACCTTCCAGATGCTTTTGAAAGGCTCTCTGCTGTTACTTTCAGCTTTAAGGGGGCCTAAATAGTTCTCAAGGCAATATCATGATTCATAAAAGCTAATACCTTCAGTTGTCCCGCAAGGATCAGTCCTCGTTCCTGGAAATCTTGATATGATTTAGA
>REGL01000415.1:51272-91139 GCA_004194395.1 Aurelia aurita complex sp. Pacific | reverse complement strand
CCCCCCCCGGGGGGGGAGAGTCGCCACCTCTCTGTTATTCCAGGCTAAAGGAATCACGAGATGTGGTCACACCGAGAGGAAGGACTAGGACGCTACTTCGATAAGCTTCTCAGCGTCGTAAAACTACCTTCGGATGCTAGGTACAAAATATAAAAAAAGGTAATTCATAAATACCTTTTTCAAAATGATGTCAATATATCCAGCAATTAGTTGTGAAATTTGTTCTCCCTCTGAAGTTTGTACTGAGTAATAACCTTCAAGATAATCACCAAAGTCCTGCAACAAAAAAATTACGATAAAAGGTGAGAAATTAACTTTAGAGATGCTCTTACAGGCGAAAAAACGTTCCCAATTCCATGAAGGACGTGCAATGAAGTAAAAATTAAATCGATAAAATAATGATTGGAATAAAGGCTCCCCGTGTATCTTCCAGTTCACTTCTCGTTTATCAAACACTATGCATTTCTCCGGCGAGCATTAACGTGAGAAAGTAAATTTTAGTCGTTCAAATTGCATTGCTCATCACCATTATTGTTTTCAAACGAAAGATCCCTATTTCTGACAATTTTAGGGAGCGATAATACCCCCTCGTACCCCTTAGTGTCCAACACAGCCAAAGCCAATGTACACTTGCGCAAGCTATATTTCTATTGACTCTTTTAATGTACTGGCCAGTGGCGGACACTTGGGCAGAACAAATGTCTTTTATTCGAAAACAATAGAAACAAACAATGCCTTTTAACTAAAACAATAGCTTCGCCCCTCCCCTTAATATTTGGCAAAGTGCCCGCCACTGGTACTGGCCTCCTGGCCCAATTACCACCAATGCCAACCATTCTTTGCGGACTTGCACTTTAACATTTTCCTTTAATGGCTACTGTGCACAAAACTAAGCGAGGAGAACAAAATACTTCCTACAAAACGTATCTTACCAAAGTAAAGCTGTTTGGTGATGCAGCCCATCTTCTTACTGTTGTCAGTGGCCATGATTTCAGAATCTGAAAAGAAACAACCCTATCAAGTAGTACAAATATATCTTCCAGTATTGAAGATTATTGAAATTTGAATATCAATTTGCTGCCAATTTTATCTACCAAAGAGCACACCTTTCACGCCCTGAAGAATTATTACTTAAAGGGGCTGGATAAGAAACTGTCGGGGAAAAGTTTTGAGTTGGCTGTTTTCTGATGAGCTGCTTTATTGCTGCTATTCAACGCAAGAAGAAGGATATATCTCATCGTTCACTATATATACAAGAAGAAAGATATATCTACACATCTGCCTGGGGCATTTAATCTTTAATTTGTTTGGTTCAAAAGCGGATTGGGAGGCGATTCAATTCAGTTAATTTTTTGGGTGTAATTAAAACACGTACTGCTCAGCTTCTGAACCAAAGAAATAAACTGTCCGAGGTCGATGTGTAGATATATCTTTCTTCTTTCGATATATGCTCATATTTGGTCTCCAAAACGATTTCTGGGATGCACAACAAGCGTGCTAGCTACCTGGGTTCCAGAGAAACTTTGGCGGTTTTGTTTGTTTTGAATTACTGGTTGAGAGAATATACTTTGTCAGAAATCGCTAATCGCTTTAAATTCAGGTGTCAACAAAAGCAACTCATGTGTTACAAAATGTTAAAAAATGTTACAAAATCTGTCCTTGTTCCATGCATAATCAAATGGGCGTACCTGCTTTGTCTTTTCGTCGACTCTCAATATGCTTTCTTTCGTAACGCCTAGCAGCCTGGGGACTAGCTTATTCTTTCCTCTCATTTTCTCCTGTAGACAAAAATAAAATGTTAGTTTACCGCAACAACAACAATCAGATAAGTCAGGTCAAAACTTACTCTGTGGTCGCTACAGTAAATCCCCGCATATAGGAACCTACAAAAATAAGAACCTAGAGGCTGTTTTTCCTAAATTATGCACCTTGTAATTAAGAACCTGTTTCAGTTTGATGAAAAATATGTTCTTATAGCAGGGCTAGCAAAATTGATTTTGGATTGTTATTATTAAGTTCATTTATGTCCCAGTGGGCTATTAAAGTTTGAATCTCCTCCCCTGCAGATTGAAAGCTTAGCATTGGTTATTATGTATATTATAACCTTGCCAAAACAAATTACAGGGCTGAAAATCGTTGGTGAAGGTTCTAAAATGGCCTACGCAAGGCACTCTCCAAATAAGAACCGTTATACCTTGAAATTTGTCTTAGTACCTTTAAAATAAGAACCTATTTCAGCCTAGCTCTCAAAAAAGTAGGTTCTTATATGCGGGGATTTACTGTATTTGGCAACAAACTAGAATCCTTTTGACTGAAAAATTTAGTCGGACTGTGCATTTATTGGTATTTTTAAGCAGAGTTTAACAAAATTTATATTTGGGTGAAGCCACCAAACAAACTGCAGAAAACAATGGATGAACAATTGATAATTGGTGACACGTGCGAGTTCACAGATTTGTTTATTGTTTGGCGACGGAGCCCCTTGAAGTGTCCATAGAAATAATCACTGCACAAGTTAAGATCATAAAAGCATACCTTCACAAGGAAGAACGTAACACCATAAGTCTTCAGGTTCTGACACAATTGTATGTATTGGTATTTTGCATTTAAGGCATCCAAACCCACCAAACCTTTGTGTTCCTGTAGAAAAAATAACCACATGTAAGTATCAACAATACACGAGATGAAAATGACAAAATATCTTCCAAGTCTCTTCAATGTTCCGTCTGTTTATTGTTATGTTCGGTAACGTCGTTGTTGTTGTTGTTGTTGTTGTTGTTGTTGCGGTTGTTGTTGTCGTTGTCATCTTATTTTATTTCGAATAACTAAATATAGCTTAGCTAATTACATATAAGAAGAAACTAATCAAATTCGAAAATAAACTAAACTAAATAAATATGTATAAATGAAAAAATATATATGCTCTAATTCTATCTGGAGGTTTTATGTATCGATAAGTGCAGCCAAATTGCTATTTGTGAACTGGTACGGTGTTTCTTTAACTAGCCAGTGGTGGAAAAATGCGTAAAGCCACGAAGCAGCTTCGCAGAAAGGCTTTTTTCACTAGTTTATTTTGAGTGGGCTGGAAGTATTTCTAGCTACTTAACACTAATTTAAGCCCACTATGCATGCAGCATCCAGGCATGGGACCCCTAGTTTAGTTTAACGTCCCTTCCGAAGGACGGCGAGGTGAGTTGCGAGGTCAAGCCTCCGACGTCACCCATCCAGAGTTTGACCTCACTCGACCGAGCTTAACTTCAGTCACCTGACGGAAACTGTATGAGCAACTCGGCCATTCACCCCACAAAGCTTGTTTGTCTGGAAGGAAGAAGAGGGCAGGAAAGATAGAAAGCGAAATAGAAGGAAGGAAAAGAAAGGAAACGAAAAGGGGAGGAAAGAAGAAATGAAAGGGAAAAGAAAAAACAGAAAAAGGGGAAGGGGAAAAACGAAGAATGGAAAGGAGATAGGATGAAAGAGAAAACAAAGATTGCAAATGTAAATAGTAAAGGATGGAATAAAGTCAGGAAAGATTAAAGAGAAAGGAAAACAGTTTTTGGATTATGTTCAAAATTCTCCCTGAAACACTATACGGTGAAGCGGGGCAAAATGGGTAACTTGGTGTTCTCCTAAAATTGTGGAGAAGTACCCTTAGTTGTAAACTTGCAAATTTTTCAATGAACAAAGTGGCCTTTGCATGACAGAAAGTGACTTTCTTCGAGCATGAAACCAGTGTAATCAATGAATTCGTCTCCTTTGCCCCCACTTTCCCCTAAACCTTTCCAATTTTGGCAGATAAATACAGCAAAACTCAGTATGTGCAAAAATTACCTCTTTAGACTTCTTGTCAGATTGTTTGTTTTTTGAGTATTCTCTTGGCAGGAAGTCTTTCAAGCTATGAAAAGATCACAGATATACATTTAGAGATATATCCCAGGTGACCTGACAAAGAGTAAAAATGTTTGATTTTGTTTTCGATCATAAATTCATCTTTGTGCAATTGGTTCAAGGACCAAACATAATAAATAGGTGATTGTTTTCATTCTATGGATGAGAGATGACACAATAGCGGTGTGAAAAGATCCTACTTTGAGCAATAGTATTTTACGAAGTTTTGCTTTCTTCACCAAACTCCAATAACTTTCTATTTCATATCAAAGTTCCTGGGTTGTGCAACTTGGGTTGGCTGAGGTTGTGAAATGGAAAAGGGAGAAGGCAGCTTGTAGTACTAGGCAATATTTTTGAATCTATTGAGGCCCCGTCCACACGTATCCGGATCTTTTCGAAAACGCATCTTTTTTTATCCGTTTTGGGTTCGCGTCCACACGGAGACGGCGTTTTCGGTCACGAAAACGAAGCTTTTCGAAAACGCTCTCCAGAGTGGATCTTTTTGAAAACGCCGTTTTCCTATTCTCGTGTGGACGGGCGAAAACGGAGCTTTTCGAAAACGCTGACGTCACAGCCTCGACTCGACATTTCATCCAATATGGCGGACGACTTTGCTGAGAATTTTGAAATGCTGATGTCTGTACTGCCTAGTTTNACACGGAGACGGCGTTTTCGGTCACGAAAACGAAGCTTTTCGAAAACGCTCTCCAGAGTGGATCTTTTTGAAAACGCCGTTTTCCTATTCTCGTGTGGACGGGCGAAAACGGAGCTTTTCGAAAACGCTGACGTCACAGCCTCGACTCGACATTTCATCCAATATGGCGGACGACTTTGCTGAGAATTTTGAAATGCTGATGTCTGTACTGCCTAGTTTAATTGCCTGTTTGGAATTGCACATTGTTTTGTTTAATATCCAAATAGTGCTCACAAGAAGGCATGTGGATTTTCTACGTTCTGTCGTCATTACAAGTAGTAGTCCACAACAAGGTTCTCAAAGGCGATACCAACCGTATCGCAAACGACGTTTTTGGGTACGACCAGGACGATCCAGCGCATGGTGGGACAATTTTGTGGACGAAATCGGCATTGCTGAAGAATGGCGAGAGAACTTTCGAATGTCGAGGACCTCACTTCTTTCTTTAAGTGAACTGCTGCGTCCTTATATAGAAGGAGAGGAAACCATGATGAGATCCCCAGTAGATGTTGTTAAGAAGGTTGCCTGTACACTTTACTACCTAAGCGACGAGGGGAGATTGCATAAAACGGCCAATGCCTTTGGAGTTGCGCGACAGACTGTATCAAAAATAGTTAGAGGGGTATATAAAGCGATCACAATCGACATGTTTGAGCATCTATCTATCTTCGGCAAAGCAAGAAGGCCTGGCCTAGCCTGAACTGCCATTTTTCGCCACTTTTCGGCGCATGCGCTAAGATCTTTGAGTTTCCCGCCGGAGCATTTTGTTAATCTACGCATGCTCATAGCCGAAATTGGTCGTTTTCGAACGTGGCAGCGTTTTCGTGTGGACGGGGATATTTTCGTAAACGCTCCTCGTGTGGACGCGGATCTTTTTTTATACGGATAAAAAAAGATGCGTTTTCGAAAAGATCCGGATACGTGTGGACGGGGCCTGATGCGTCTGAGGTACACATCATTTTGCTATTTCAACATAAATTCCCACAACTTCAGCACCGTTTCTGTGCTTCAATAACGTTGCTTTTTCGACCATTGGGCTAATTTGCGAAAACTGAGAGTAGCAAAATTAGCAATGTTATTACTATTATTACTCATATTTAACGACAAAAGACAGCATGAGATGCTGACCGAAGTAGAAAAATTTGCGAGTACAATTTCTTAATTCGAACACGAATTATTAATTGAAACTTCAATTCGAATCAAAACTTTACTTTTTCCTTTGCAAAGGTTTCCTTTCGAATCATGGTAGGGCTGCAAATAACATTATAACCCGTTGCGGGCATCAATGCTATTTGCATCCCGGTGGCTTGAATTTGCGCTCGATTTTCGTGCTCTACCAGAATGGTTATGCCCGCTTAATGAGAAATGAAAATGATTTAATATAATAATACTAATAATAATAATAATAATAATAATAATAATAATAATAATAATAATAATAATACAATTTATTTACAGTTGGCTAGAGAGATAGCTGATGCTAATAAAGGCCAACTCTACCCAATTTACAATGTCTGAAATTAAGCTATATTATACAAATGCGGCAGTTACATCCGGATCCCTTCCAACTTCTGATTTTAATTTTGAGTTCATCATCGCTTTTCACAGCTTTATATTGGCCTGGAAGCCGATTCCAAACCATGCTACCCCTATAAGAAAGAGACTCGTTTCCATATTTATTGGTCCTGGTTTTAGGAAGTTGGAGGAGATCGTTTATTCTTAAGTTATATGGAAGCATTTTTCTATTGAAGAACTCCCACAGAATGTCAGTTATAAATTATAACTCATACCATAGACAGACATGCCCATAATTTAAGAACAAAAAAAAGTTAACTTACTCGATGTAGCCAGACTTGTATTTGCCTTCATCAAAATCTCCATATTGAATTTGAAGCTGCATTCCTGCAAACTGAACAGTAAAGCACTGGTCAATTAAATGTATTCAATATAAAAGCATCGTATCGCTTGTTCGAGCTTCGAGTCGACTTTTGAACGAGGATCGATGGACGATGCTCTGATACTGTTGCAGCTTTAAAAGGATGGCTCAGTTGTAGCACGCTTGACTTCCAATCTGAAGGTTGGTAGTTCGAGTCTCCACCCTGCCGAACCTGCAACAAAGTGTGAGGAGGGTTGCCAATCCTCTGTAATTCCAGTGTACAGCAATAGCAGTTACGTGTAGTTTTATGTAGCTTATTAATTATTTTTAGAATGGCCGCGCAGGGTAGACAGAGTATTTCGCTCCGTGTGGCGTCGTCTCTGTAGTATTGTAGCGTAGCTCGCAGGTATTGTAATTAGTAATATGGTTGTAAATTCTTAACGGAATAAAAAAAATCACGAGGTGTGGTCACATTGAGAGGAAGGACTGGGACGCTGCTTCGATAAGCTTAGATTCTCAGCGTCCGAAAACTACCATCGGATGCTAGGTTCGGATATAGAAAGAAACAAACCTTCAAAGTTTCAAAAAAAGTTTCAAAGCTCAAAAACGTCAGCTTTCCTTACAAAGAGTCTCCCTCCCTTTCCAGGTTCTGTGCCATCAAGATGTTTTGAAGATTCTTTTCAAATTCAGGTCCAAATGTGAGTTAAAATAATCAAGATGGTATTATTTAAGTACATAGTAGAACTCCATACAGTTACGTCATGAAGGGGATCGTGTTTGATTCTCCTGTAAAATATTTTATTCGTACTTTGAAACAAACAAATGTACCTGACAAGCTTCTTCCATGGTACAAGGATGAGTGCCATCTAAGATGCCATCTCTGGCTTGGACATAAAGAAGGTTGATTTCTACTGGATTCTTGATGTTTACATTCGCTTCGTACATGTATTTCCGCCTGCAAAGAGATGGAATTTACAGTGAATAGCTCAAACAGTAGCTGCTGGCGTTATCAAGGGCAGATAATGTTACAATAGGATCCGCTACTTTGATTGACACCTAAGTACAAAGCGATTAGCGATTGCAGGCAAAGAGAATTCAATGCCTGGTCGGTCAGCAAGGACAGTTGCATGAATTGCTTTTGATTGACACCAAAATTCAAAGCGATTAGCGATCGCAGACAAAAGCGATTCACTCAACCAGTAATTTAAAACAAATAAAGCCGCAAATGTTTCTCTGAAACTCATGTAGCTGGCTCGTTCCTGTGCATTCCAGAAATTATTTTCAAGAGCAAACACGAGCATAGGTCGAAAGAAGAAGGATTCTACACATCTGCCTTGGGCATTTTATTTGCTTGGTTCAAAAGCTGATTGTGAGGCGATTCAATTCTCTTACGTTTTGGGTGTAGTAAAGACACATACTGCTCAGCTTCTGAACCAAATAAATAAATGCCTGAGGTAGATGTGTAGACATATCCTTCTTCTTTCGATGTATGCTCATGTTTGTTCCTAAAAATAATTTCTGGAATACACACTGAGCG
The DNA here is from genome assembly GCA_004194395.1 of Aurelia aurita complex sp. Pacific. NCBI lineage: Eukaryota > Metazoa > Cnidaria > Scyphozoa > Semaeostomeae > Ulmaridae > Aurelia > Aurelia aurita complex sp. Pacific. Next base: position 83,147 of record REGL01000415.1, on the reverse strand, counting down.
CTCTAGCTACCTCAGGGTTTCAGAGAAACTTTTGCGTCTTTTTTTGTTAAGAACTACTGGTTGAGAGACTTTCCTTTGCCTGTGATTGCTAATCGCTTTGAATTCAGGTGTTAATGAAAGTAACTCATGCTTTTGTGTTACAAAATCTGTCCTTGTTTATCGACATAATAAAAATGTTCAAAGCTAAACTGTGAGCTGCCTTTGTCTAACAGATGTCTTTGCTTTCGAGATGTTCTGCAGTGTTCCTGTCTTCGAACAGTCCACACTATTCTTCGCTGCAAGTATCTTCAAGCAAGGTCTGACGCATTGCTTCTCATTGTGGTCTTTTCTCGATACAAGTAACTTTTGAAGGAACTATTTTGAGACTCAATTTTCGTGATTTTTCAAAACCTACGGTCTCTTGACTCAACAAATGCTGCTCCATAGCTTTCAATTAATAGGCACGTCCAATGCCAAACAAAAGGCTTGAAACCGAAGGCCATTGTAAATAACATGATTACCTTAGGACCACCATTTGAGAGTCGTCCACACCTTGTTCTCGTAAGGTCCTGTCATGAACTAACCAATTGGCTGAAATAAAAAATATACTAGGTAAGAATAAAACAACACAGGGACAGATCCTAGCTACCAACGCAGGCTTGACTGCTCTTTAATGATTGAGCTCTGCTACGTCTGAATTTACGTGTCCATTTCCTGGGCTGAACTGCGATGTAATCACAGCTATATGATTCTGTGTCAAATTAAAAAAATTGAGCCTAACATGATATAAGATTTTGCAGTACATAACGATTAGGACGAGCAGCTTGCGACATTCCATGAAAAGGAGGGAAGCCTGACGGTTCATAAAAGAAAAACTATTAAAGCTAACGGAGGAAATTTACAAAACAATTAATTGGTATGATATGAAATGTCTTGTAGGGCTTATTATGATATCTGGTTTTCTCAAGAAACTGTACAGTAACATGGATAAGATAATTCTGAAAATTTTTGAGAAACTTACTTTCATCATCTGTGTGTAATTTCTTTTTCATTTCATCCATCTTCTTCTTTTCTCTTTCCTCGACTTTCTTCATCATTCCCGTACTTTTCACAGTTTTGTCCTAAAATTGATCCAGATCAAACCAAATCAAACCACTTAAAATAAGCAGATGGTTCAAGTCTTTAAAAAGGTGGGGTACAATTCTATTATTCCTTCTTTGAACTGATTTTCTTTATATGTTCATAAGATAATTACAAATAAAAAAATACTGCACAAATATACCACAGGCAGCATGGAATTACATAGCACCGTTGCTCGCATTAACTGAATAGCTGGTAATCTGGTAACGTTTTGTGGCATGACAATACCACGTACAACTGCGCTGGCTTTAGTTACTCCAGACCCATTTTTGATTACAAAGTCCACTTTGTAATCTAAGAAGGGGCTTCGCTGTCAGAAAGAAAGAAAGTAAGTAACCCACTTCCGTCACGCTCGTTAAAGCAATTGATTAACGTTTTATCTCTGCTAATTGGCACTGAAATAAAGGAAGCGCACATAAAGCGCATACAAGACAGAAGTTTCCCGCGATCCTATAGCAACATTTGACGTCGGCTTATTTCATGTTAGACAGATTTGACACCATAAGATGGATAAATCACCATGATGTTTACCCTGGCACAACAACAAATTTACCCAGAATTGGCACGTTCTTGTACATGTAGATTTCGAATTTTGATGTTACTTTTTGAAATTCTGCATCATTGTGTTGTAACGTCACAAAGAAGTTAACCAGAATCTTTCAATGATTCAATTAATACGAACAACGCTGTATGTTCATAGAGCAGAAGTCTTTGGGTCGTTGGTAAAGCACCATTGCTCTTTAAAGACCACTAAGGGCCTCGTGCAGGCTATTTGCTACAAAAACGAGGCTTTTAAGCTTACATACCCTTGTTAATGTACCCATTCCCATCTCCTCCTTTTCTTCCTTTCGTTCTTCAATAAACAGTGAAAATTCTTCCATATTGGTGATACCTAAAAGCAATAGTGCCAAAAATGAGTTTCCAAGCCTTCTACATTGTGTGACTCATATAGGGTGTCCCAAAAAAATTGTGAAGATTGCGACCAAACGGCAAAAGATTCTCGCCAAACTTTTGCATGATGGTGCTCTTCAGATGTTCAGTTAAAGTTTGCTACCATCCCCATGAAAATCCCTTGAAAAATGATGGAGCTATGACATTCAGAAGACCAAATTTTCCCGATCACTGAAACCATCGGTCGGCCATTTTGTCTTACTATTTTGCAGCGATAAATAGCTTCATGGATTGAAAATGAAACAGTAGCCTCCAATGTCATAGCTCTCGTGAAAATTCCGATAATCCTCGAAGAGTTCCACTATTTCTAACCTCACAGAAATTAAGACAAAATGGCCGACCGCTGGTTTCAATCATCAGGCAAATTTGGTCTTCTCAGGGTCATAGCTCCATCATTTCTCAACGGATTTTTTACGGGGGTAGTAGCAAACTCTAATTGAATATATGAAGAGCCACATCATGCAAAAATTTGGCGAGAATCTTTTTGCGTCTTGTCGCAATCTTCAGGCAAACGGGGCACAATTTTTTTGGGACACCTTGTATATAAGTGGGATTCTCAGCTGCAAAGGGAATGATGATGATGATGACGATACAAAAATTATCTACAGCATATATGATAATAACAATAAATAATTTATTTCAAGTTGGCGAAAAGCAATAGCGATGAGCTAATTAAAGCCAACCATACAAAATATACAAGTCTAAATGATACAAACCAATACTACCAAAAACCTAGAACTGAAATAAAACTTTCACAGAACTTACAGCTAGTTTATGGATAATTTATGGATTCAAATGTTTTGATATTTCTTTAAAAATCTCCAATGATTGGTACTCTTTAATTTCAACTGGCAGAGCAAGACTGTCATAACTTTTGGCCTATAAACCTAATGGTATCAATGCCATACAAATTAGTCCTAGCTTTGGGCAACACAAGGTTATTACCACGAAGGTTATATGGCACATCTTTGGCAACAAATATTTCTCTGGGACATTTTCTTCTCGGATACTTCTCTGAGAGTTCAAACGCTGAGATATTTTTAATGATAGTCTTAAAAGCAGTCTGTCCCTATTTTTCTGACATTTGTTACTGCTTTATGTACCTAATTTACGCCGCAGATAAATTCATGCGTCACTGAGTCTCTATGACACTGATTTCTTTGGATAAAGCGAATTAACACCAACTTCTGGAATATACAATAGAGATCTTTATCGATTTTATTTTCATTCATCGAAGGGGACAGATTGCCTTTAAAGGGGTTGTACAAGATTTTTGTAAACAAAGATAAAGATCGGCTGGCCAATATCATCAAGTTCAATGAGACATTCCAGCCTAATTGGTGCGTGGCGTACAATTTCTTTAGCCTGCCTCTTGCCTTTGGTGTGTTTAGGCAAAACACATCTGAAACTCATCGCTCAGAATCCAGCTGCATCTTTATAATCGTTGATGGCATAAAAAATCTGATTGCACTGGTGAATTCTACGGGCCTCAAACATGAAGAAAACATCTTCATTTGCAATATATCTGCTGCTTCTTGCCTGCATTAGGGAGAGAAAGTTTAGGATTTTTGGAAGTTTAGCTTGTACAGCCCCTTCAACTTCCGTCAAAAAATCTTGGGTAATGCATACCTAATCTTTCACAAATTGTCTGTAGCACATTGCCAACATTATTACTGTCATCAATCTGCAAACAAACAAATGAAAAGAAATAAGAACGTATGGTTCCTGTCTCTTCTACTATCAACCAAATATAATAATACCTAGAAAAATGAATACAATTTCGCTTACAGACTCGATATATGTATGAATGTATGAATCTTTGTGACCGTGTGACCTTATTTTGTGACCTGACTGCCTCTAGCAATAATCTACCGGGTGAGTCAGAAAAAGGATCCCCGCTTGGAAGGCCATTGCTCCATGAATATCAAAGCAATAATATTGAAAAATGTCTTGTTTTATTGTCAATATGTTCAGTTGGGTTCAGTAATTTACCCGGCCTTAATCGGCCATTCCTTCCCGTGGATGGGTGATTTTCTGCAGAAACCCCCTTCCAAAAACCTGCAAAAACGAATCAAAACAATCAGCAAATTTTTTTCCTTCCTAAAATTGATGACACTCACATAAATTAATGTATTTTGTCCTCTTGGAAGAATGGAATCCCCTTGAATAGGTCATCGCTACCAGGGGGGGGGGGACTTGTTCATCCTCCCAAGAGGATAGCATGTGCTAAAGCGCCCACAAGTCATTGCTGTAAGGCCATTGTACGGCAGAAATGTAAGGGAAATTTGTTCATGATTTTGGGCACGTTTTGAAGGTTTTTTGAAGAGGCTTTCTCGAGAAAACCCCTCATAATATCAGAATGGAGTGGCCGATTTCAGTCAGGTAAAATTTATGGTAGATTTGAACATTCCTACCATTAAACTATATATTTTCCAATGTAACTGTCTTGATATCTAGGGAGCCGTGACCTTTGGAACGGGGATTATTTTTTCTGACTCACCCGGTACTTAACAGAAATACTTGCCAATACCATTGCCTTGATATCCAAGGAGCAGTGGCCTGTCCAACGAGGATTGATTTTCACTTATTTATCCGGTAGAAGAATGTTATTTCATCTACGCTTAGAATCTGTTTACATACATATGAAACTACCTTTGCTACACATGTCAGTACAGTAAATCCCCAGATATAAGAACCTACTTTTTGACAACCAGGCTGAACTGCCAGGCTGAACAAGTTTAACATTGAATTTACCAAGAAAGGATTTCATTACTCGCGCATTAAGGCTTGGAATGATATTCCAGTTAATGTCAGAGAAATGTCATCGCTACGCCTGTTTAAAACATATCTGAAAAGGCATTTGATGAGCCTTGATAAATATTTTAAGCCCCCTCAAGAACGACTCCCTGGAAGATCAGGTTTACTTGTCTGTTATGTTTATATTTTTAGTTTAAGATTTGTAAGTTTATATCTGTTATTTTTTACTGAAGGGATATCGTTGTAAATGAATTGAAAATATGAATTTAACTATGTTCTTTTTTAGAGGTACCCAGACTAATTTCAAGATACAAAGATTCATATTCGAAGAGTGCCTTGCGTAGGCCGTTTTAGAATCTTCACAAAAGATGTTCAGCACTGTTATTTGTTTTGGCAAAGTTATTATGTACCTGATAACCAATTCTAATCTTACAAACAGCAGGGGAGAATATTCAATATTAGACAGCCAACTGGGACAAAACTGAACTTAACAACGAGAATCCAAAATCAACTTTGCTACCCCTGCGAGAACACCATATTCTCAAAAAACTGAAACAGGTTCTTAGTTACAAGGTGCATAATTTAGGAACTTCTTTTTGTATGTTCTTATATGCGGGGAATTACTGTATATGGCGTCAACCTAACATTGTAAATAATTTCCCACCCTTCGCAACAACACGAACAATCTTTTTTTTATATATATTCAAGATAAAAATTTACAATACAATGATACCTCCTACTATACTCTCTAATTACAACTATACGACACTACAGAGACGATACCAAGAGGAGCGAAGTGGCACGACTACCCCAAGGCCCTAACATGAAACAAAAAACGATGAGAATACCAGAACAATGTGTAAAGGGGTCAAAGAACAGAACGAACAGCATACAAACATTAAACTAAGCTACAAGTCAGGACAGCCTGCAGCCAAATAACTTGAATTAAATGAAGAGCCTAAACTTTAGACCCAGATATCATCTTGTGTATATTAAGTAAGTTTAGCATACCATAACTGTTTTAACAGCACCATCCAACATTTTCACTCTGAGGTACCTGTGTTTGTTTTTATATTCTAATTGGTCCTGAAATTAAAGAAGAAAATAAACGTCATTTCATTTCATTTCATCAAGAATTCAAGCTATTTATTAACAAGCAACATATCTACGGCAGTCAAAAACATACGCAATTTAAAATACAAACTTTTAATACTACTTTCTAACCGATTTAATAATAGATTTGTAGCATAGGAAACCAAGAAAGCCTTTGGGATAAATTTGAGCTAAGATCAATGCACTCAAGCTATGTAACAAGAAACTGCCATGATCTTCAGATCCCAAGACTAAATACAGAACATGCAAAAAAGGGCTTCAAATATTCGGCTCTAAAAATCTGGAACGATACGCCTGTTGATATATGAGAGGCCTCAACTCTCGGTTGCTTTAAAAAAACAATTGAAAGCACACGTACTGGCTGATCAAAAACGTTAAATTCAAACACGACCCCCTGGAAGAACAGCAATATTAACAAATTAGATACTTGCCTTTGAAATTATTTTCGTTTGTTTGTTTTATAAGATTGTATATATGTATTATTAGATGCTGAAGGGTTTATTTTCGTGTATAAATATTTATATAAAAAAAAGAACTCTAATGAGCTTTCGGGCTAGGTGCCCGTTGCCTCTGTCAAGCTAACATTCAGCGACTTGAAACCAATACGAATAAATGTTTTTTTAAGACTAATACTAACGAAAAATCTAAGAAAAAAGAAAAGGAAAAAAAGAGAAACAAAAAACAAAACAAAACCGTTTAGTTTCTGTAATCACGGTTGAGTGGAGTATAGTTGAGTTCGGATGTCCCAACAAGGAACAACTCTCGTAGCAAAAATGTAAATAATGCTTTTTTTATATCAATTTAAAAGCAACTACAACTCTAATATTTACATTCAACTGTGCCCCTCATAGCGGAAAAAGACCCAAGGTCATCGTGTTCCCACTATGAGGGACACTTACAATAGACAATCCATTACAAAGAATATATACAACAAAAATAAGGGGGGGGGGGTAGCTGCTGTTTGGAGTCTCACTTAAAGCATTGAGTAGTCTTAATGTATAATATAGTGGCATCCATGATCATTCTATTGCTAATTATATTCAAGTGTGAACTGCCATATAAAAGGAGATCGCACAAGGCTGTTGTATCCATATCATTAATGTCCAGGGCAGGGATTTCTGAAAGCTGACCAAAGAGATCTGCACGCATCAAATCAAACTGTGGACAGTGCAGTAATGCTTTCCTTCATAGATCAGAAATTTTTGCCAAAAAGCTGCTTCCTAGACAATTGTTAGCGGCCAAAAATCTTGCACGTTGAAACTGAAATTTTAGTCATTTTCCTTACACAAGAAAACAAAACAGTTGCTCACCCCTGTTTTGAGATTGTAGAATGCCAATGGCCTATCTTCTTCCAACCAATTGCACTTTTTTGGATCTTCATCGGAGTAGAACAAACCAAACTCTTCATCTGCAAAAAATTCAAGTTGCCTGAAACACTTTCAAATGTTAAATAAAGTCTCACAAAACAACACAGGAAAGAGCAGAACTAAAAACTTTGATCAATGGAAATTCAAACACGAAGCTTCTTGTAATCTATTTCTACAAGCTTCTCGATTTTTCTTTTATCCCTCCATCTTTTCTGTTGCATTTCTTATGATTCTTCAAAGTTCAACATTTCACATCAGTCAAAGTATTAACAACGTTTTACTATACCTTACTTTTAAACTTGATACTAAAGTGGTTACTAAAACTTATAAGCTATGAAGGAGGCGGACGCAAAGAAAGAGACAGATTTTTGCCACACTGAGGCCTTTCAAACCTACGTTGTCATCAGAATGTGACTTTAAATTCATTGTATTACTTTACTGGATAACTTTATTGGGTCACTTTAATTTAAAGTCACATTTTGAAGAGAACGTAAGTTAGAAGGGCCTCAGTGTGCCAAAAATCTGTCTCTTTCTTTGCGTTCGCCTCCTTCATAGAACAGAAGTGTACTATAAAATGTATAGGGATTATATAGAATTTAACATGTTACCACATGTTACCATCAAAAACGTGTTACCACATGTTACCATCAAAAACGTGTTACCATCAAAATGCAAAATATAGAAAGATCTTACTTGTTGAGGAATATATTCCATGTTTCATTCTTTTAAGGAGGGTTTCCTTTCAGCAGCAGCTGTTATTAAAGGGGCCCTCCAATGAGAACTAAATTGCAATATACCGGGTGACCCAGAAAAAAAGTGACCCAATGCAATCCGTTACAGGAAAAAAAGGAAGTGGCAGATTGAAATGTTTTAAACATCGTTCTGTCGCTAAAAAACTAGCCTACGTTGTGAGTATTTTTCGAAATTTTTTGCGGCATGGTCAATTTCCTGAATTACGGATTTCGAGGAAAAGGGCATTCTTCAAATCTTGAAAAGTCGTTGACAGTGTGACCTTGTTTGGTATGACTGTACATTCAAAGGGAACATTTATTGAAATGAAAACTAAAACAAGTACTGATAGGGATCAAAAGGGCACATTTTGTAAAACAGTAGCATGAGATGTTTTTGTTGACACCTGAATTCAAAGCAATTAATGGCTGCAGACAAAGGAATTCTCTAGACCATAAATTCAAAACAAACAAAGTCACAAAAGCTACTCTGAAACCCAAGTAGCAAGCGTGCTAGTTGTGCATTCCAGAAATTGTTTTCACCAGCAAACGTGAGCATATATCGAAAGAAGAAGGATATACAGTAGCTACATATCTACCTCAGGCATTTTATTTATTTGGTTCAGAAGCGGAGTAGTAAGTGTTTTAATTATACCCAAAAAATAAGAGAATTGAATCGCCTCCCAATCAGCTTTTGCATCAAATAAATTAAATGCCTGTGGCAGATATGTAGATATATCCTTCTTCTTTCGATATATGCCAATGTTTGCTCTTAAAAATAATTTCTGGAATGCACAATGAATGAGCTAGCTACCTGGGTTTCAGAGAAACTTTGACAGCTTTGTTTGTTTTGAATTACTGGTTGAGAGAATTTCCTTTGTCTGCGATCGCTAATCGCTTTGAATTGTGGTGTCAATCAAAACCAATTCGTACTATTGTCTTCCCAAAGCTGTCCTTGTTCTGATAGGGGAAAGATTCAATTAACATATATTCACCTCGGCAAAGAATCAAAAAAGACAATAATCATCAAAGTTGCCAACTTACTTTTCTGTGCAACTGCATCAGGTATTTTGTTCGTAATTTGTTTTATTGCATCACCAACTGTGCTTGTTGGTTCAAACTAGGACAGGAAAAAATAGATGATAAATCAATCGCGAACAACTGTGCAGTCTTTCTATTTTCTGTTTCTTTCAATTTTACATAAAAAAGAAAGAGTCTCAAATCTTCAAACAAGGATGGTGCAAAATTCTGTTGCAGTTTTCTTTGAAATAAATGGCTTAGAAGGAACTTAGGGTTTCTTGCTGTAAATCTGCCATGGCAATTTATTGACATCTGGATTAGTTTCAATATGGTGGCATTTATCAAATTTGAGGCTATGACGTCGCCAAATTTCTAAATCCTAAACTAGATAAGCTACATATTTCTGCTTGCCACCATATTGTGCACCTTCATAAACTATGGTTTACTTGAAGGTTATAATAATGTCAACATTCACCTGAATTTTAGAAAATTATCAAGATTATGAAAAATATTCGTATATTTATAGTGCCTGTGAATTCAAGTTGCATCCAGTAAACCTTGTCCATATTATGTCTATATGTCTTGAATATTTAACTTACGTAACTTATCTATTAATTTCTTCATTTCTTAATTGATATATTTGCATGTTCGATTTAGATTAGTTGTACATATTGTAAATATGTATAGCTAGATAAAGACAATTGAATGAAAGAAATTTTTCAAAAATAATCAATGTATCAAAAATTTCCAAGGCAGATTTACAGCAAAGTAACATAAGTTCTTTTCAAGCCATTCAATTCAAAGAAAACTGCAACAGAATTTTACAACAACCTTTTTAAAGATTAGAGCCCTATGCTACGTATACCAAAGAAATATTCTGAGAGTAACATTTCTTGATGAAGCACATGGGATGTTAAAAAAACGGATTTTATATAGAAGCTTGCCCTACTTTCTTTAAACTATTTTCAAACAGGGCAACAAAGACAAGGCAAATAAACACTAAAAATTTAGATAAAAGCTTGAGATAAAAATGAGCTAAAAATAAGTAAATCAATTGTAACATCTGAAGAAAGAACGGTGTGGATTAAAGTATCATAAAATCTCACCTGGAAAGTTTTCACATTTTTCAGCTTTATGAAGTTGATCTTCAAGGCTAAAGGAGCCATGTTGAGGAAATTCCTTCACTTCTCCTGTGTAAATAAAGAAAGACTTATCAAAAACATTGCCTTGCACCAAAGTAGATCGAAGGAATTTGCTAGTAATAGTAGACTCTCAAAACAGTTTCCAGGAGGAAACAGTATTGCTAAGCTTTGCAGTAATGTGGCCCTATGTTAGTGGCAGCGCCAGTTCTGAAGAATTAGAAAGACGTGGGATGCAATATTTCAGCCAATATTATACCCAACTAATTTCATGTCATTTTTCTTTGACAATTTTTGCCCACTTTTGGAATCTGGGGGGATGTGCCCATACTAAAAAAACTGGGAAATACCTAGGAATTCCTAGGATTTTTCTGGGTAATTTCTGGGCAAAATTCCCTGGCTTCCTAGGATAAAAAAAGGGGGAAAAAGAGCAAGATTCCTAGGAGAGCTGGCAAATAGTGGAATATAATGGAATTTTTTGGGAACATTTCCAAGCTTTCCTTGCACTTTGGGTACTGATTCCCAGCTTCCTAGGAAACAGAATTCCCAGCTTGAAATTTGTTTTGATGAGAAAGCTAGGGAAACTGGGGAAATCCTAGGAAATCCTAGCCTTCCCAGTTATCTCCCCAGCTCTTTTGATACGGGTGTCGTCCATGGGTTGATGGAAACAGGCTACCTTTTTGATTCAAACACAAACCCAGGTTAATGAAACTGCACCACATTTTGAAATACGGAATGTCACTTGTAACCCTAGATTCATGGAAACGCAGTCTTGCACTATGCTGCATTTAAATAAATCTGTTGTGTCCAAACAATAGTACTTGATCTTGATTCTTTTAAAGAATAGCTGCAAAGTCTTATGCCTGTAAAAAATAGTTTGAATTTAGGCCCAATTTGCATTTTGCTCTAACAAGCATCAGTTTGCAACAGTTTGTTTAAGGCTTACTATAAACATGCAAATTTGCACAAACTCTGATAGAACAACGGAGAATAACCAATGCAAAAAATGATTGCAATGTTTGTTCAAATTGCATTTCTTACTTGACGATTCTCAAAGAAGACGTCAAAGAAATCAATGCACTCTTTACAAACAGGTTATGGCAACAAACTAATTTGAAACGTGGGAACAATGAGAAATATTTTCAAGACAATCTGCAGCTGTTACAAATAAGATTCAAATCTCTTTATCAAACAATCTGTAAATTTACTTCACAGCATCTCCTATCTCATTTCGTGATAATTATGAAATGAGATAGCAATATTTTATTTTGTAAACAAAGTAGATAAGAATGATTAGATAACTCTTACTGATAACTTGTCAAAATTAATATTTAATTGAGGAAATATTTTGTGCTGGTTGATAAATTCAACTCACAAATGGATATCAAACAGGTGTTAGAAAATCAGAATAACATGGGCTTCCAATAGTCCCATTTGTTGTTCCATTTTAATGCTGAAGTTGTGAACAAAACTTCACTGATATTTGCACTTTGAATGAACAATTATAATATCATCACTTGCAGTTCAATGTCAACATATTTCTGCACCTGTCTAAAAGTTCTGGTTCTATCAATTTACAGTTTCATTTAAAGTTCACAGCTATCTTAGGCCTGACATCTACTACGAATGGGCTCAAGTATTTATTCCTAAATATCTTTATATTTAATAGCATCTTGTATCTGTACTAGTTGTGGTGTGGTATGGTACAGTAGTTTATATTAGTTGTATTTTAAGTTTATGTTTAATCCGAGGGTATTTACATGATATTTCTGCACCTGTCTAAAAGTTCTGGTTCTGTCAATTTACAGTTTTATTTACAGTTCACAGTTATCTTCAGCCTGACATCTAATATGAACCAGCTCAAATATTTATTCTTAAAAGAATGTAAGCATATACAGTAAAAGTGGCTCAAGCCACTTGCGATCACATTCTAGATATCAGAATTTCCTGTTCACCTAGATCAGTTACCCAAATATAATATGGTGCAGCACATGTCATGCCCTATTGTTTTTGTATTAGATATTTTTGCAAAGGTTTATATATGCTTAGATTCCCTTTAAATATCTTTATATTTAGCATCTTGTATCTGTATTAGTGGTGGTGTGGTATGGTATAGTAGTTTATACTAGTTGTATTTTAATTTTATGTTTAATCCAAGGGTATTTACATGATATTTTGCTCCTCCTGGTACCATCCTTGCAGCATGGTATAGTAAACCCTAGCTAGTGTCTTGAGTGATTTGTTGTTGCAAACTTTTATATTGAATAAAAAATTATAGTTTGCTAGAAAACAGATCTATGGAAAAAGGCAAGTGTTCGTGGAATAACGTGCTCAAAGTAACAAGAGCTTTTAAACTCAAGAATGTACCCCCAAAATTTTAAACTTACATCTAGAAAAGGCCTCGTGCACGTTAACATGATTTTCTAACCTGATGATTGCCTGGTTTTTTTCAAAAATTCTCATTTCAAAAAATTACAGGCTTTCGTATGGGTTAATAATTATCATCATAATGTATAGAATTCTTGAAAATTAAGAATTCTTGCCATGTTTTTATGAAAACAGTTTAATTTCTGTTATTTCATGTTCTGTTTCTTTTTGAATGATGGTCTAGTTTCTATTATAGAATTCTTGTCATGCTAATGTGTACCGAGTTTTCAGTGTGATTTTTGACAAGCAGAAAAGAGGACTCAGTTCTAACATATAAATTTCTGCAACAGAGCAGAAGAACTGGAAAAACAAAGGTGGATAAAATTTCATTGACACTTCAGCTATCACCAGAATATATTTTTACAGCAAAACAAACATTTCTAAGCTTTCGTCATGGTTGGACTCTTGTTTTCAAACACAGTCAGATTTCATTCCATCCATGCCAAAGTTTTGCAAGTTTAACCATGGCTATAGAGATTGGCTTAAAGGTTGTACGCACATCAAAAAAGTTCCTTGGGATGCAACTTTTTACCCCACAGTCTTCATACACAGTCAACCTCCTGTACGAAAATACAAGGACAGGTAATAGTGATGTACAAGCCTCGTATTTATGGCCTTTGGACCTTGTTCTAGACTAGAAAAGCCTTGCTCTAACTTGTAAATGGCAGGCCTGACCCATGCCACACTCCTGTCAAGTTGATGAGGGGAGCTACTCATCCTTCACATGAACAGCCTGCCCTACTCTTTCATTCATTAGGCCTACTCATCACACTTCATTACCTCTTGAAGTAAAACTAAAATATTGAAAGGAAGTTTAATCCCATATATTTTTATCCCAAAATATACTTCCTCGCCTTTAACCTCTCAGGAAGTCATCTACTCCTAAATTGTTAACTACTTGACAAGTCACATGAAAAACAAATGAAACACTTCAAAAGGTAATAGCCAAAAAGTTTTTTGAACAGCTTCATTTGCACCTGACCCTCCTTTCAAAGACCAATTGAAAAAGTCATTTGACAAGGTTGGTATCCATAAGTTCCTGATATGTTAAAACCGAATCATTTCAGCATTAATCAGAAACGATCTGCTGTCGAGCTCCGGACTTTTGAGAAATTAGCGACTGCAGACAAAGAAAGTTCTCTCAACCATAAATTCAAAACAAACAAAGCCGCAAAAGTTTCTCTGAAACCCAAGTAACTAGCATGCTTGTCGTGCAATCCAGAAATCGTTTTTAAGAGCAAACATGAGCATAAATCGAAAGAAGAAGGATATATCTACACCTCTACCTCGGGCATTTAATTTGTTTGGTTCAGAAGCTGAGCAGTGGTGTTTTCATTACACCTACAAAAAAAAGAATTGAATCACCTCCCAATCGGCTTCTGAACCAAACAAATTAAATGCCCAGTCCTTTTCGGGAATAAAACAACACACGTGCGGCAAACCACACAGGCAAATTCAATTGCGCGTGTGATTCGCACGCGTAGTTATTCAAGACGGTAATTAAGAAGTGACACAAAAATAGGTATTCAAGTCTCCCTCTATTGATAAAGATACTGTAATCACACTGCCGTAAATTAATATTATCGTTATGTTTATGTGTCAATGAGTTTTTAGGGCTATAAACTGCATTTAAAGATATTTTGTGTACTACTCGGAAGTTTCTTCGTCGGAAACTCAGACTCGTCAGTGTCTGATTCGTTTGAACTATCAATGTCAACAGGACAAATCTGTCTGCTCTGTTCATTTTCAACATCGGTATCGATAATAACGACCTTNTTTCGGAGGGCCACTTGGGGAAGCCACAAGGTTGCCAGTGTATCCTCAAAGGATTCAGTAGAAGTTTAAAAGCTTCCAATCATTTCTCAAATTCATTAGGGACACAGAAAACGGTACTTTGACTTTGTAAAGCAGCATTACATTCCATTGTTTATAACTTTTACAGGCGTTATGTTTTTAGATAGATTAATTGTAACTGTAGTATTATCATGCAAAATGTTTTCTAGGTAAACAACAAACAACGTAATAGCTATAAATACTCGGCTGCCTTGTAAAGTTTTTATACTGATGAAGATTTTTAATCGAAACGTTTAGCGCAAAAAACAGTTTTATTTTTTTGTTTCATTTTCTGTTTTTTTTTTTCGAAAGATGGTTTAGTTTTCATATTTAATCATCATATTCCGAACCATATCCATGGTCTAAAATGTCTCCGTATAGTTCAAACTCAAAGCGTCCAATACCGCTATGAGTTGTACGTTCGATATGTCGTATCCAATCGTGTAACCATCTTGGGTTCGGTGGTGTTGAATCAATCCGCTCATTCGAGGTTCATCTTTTTGATGTTTTGCAATCTTTAACAGCCGATCTTTTTGATAGAGGGCTTCTTTTTCTGCTGCACTTCTAGCCTTCTTTCCATTTAGTCTGCTCCTTGTTTTCTTTCTTGGTTTTACCCTTTGCACTCGGGGCTTTTCCAGTTTTTGAGGAATAGGTAATATCAGCGGCTGCGTACACAACGTTACCTCCCCAAATCCGTAGCCACCTGTAAAATCCGCGCGGTGGCAACGACGTATTCATCTTTATGTAGCACTAAATTGAAACTTTCGTAGGGTTAACTTTACCACCGCAGTTTTTATCCGACACCGCCTTCTGTAAATTGAGGTGACGGAATAAAGCGATATTGAGATTTTACGAAGAGTGTGGCGCAGATCAGTCTCTAATGAAAAGCAAAATATTATCTCGCCTTTGGTTGCCGAGGAGACTTCTGGAAACCTGATTTATGCCAGGACGAGTTCGGCAAAGACCCTCTAAGGGTAAACACTCAGCAACTCGGGTTCAGAAAAATTAGTTTCTAACGACATCAGCACACACCTTCTCCTCATGAACGAATTGGTGCGCCATGTCAAGAGATCAGAATGCTCTTTCTTCTTATTCAAGTGAATAATGATTATCTCAGATCAAATCCACGAGAACAAAAGGTCCCCCTTTTCCCCAGAGTGAGCTTAGAAATATGCGTCACATAGATCCTGGATAAGCCAATCACAGGACACCAACAATTTTTTAGATGATTCAAACCTACTAAAACAAAGCTATCAACTTTTCTCATCAGAGTTAACTCAAAATATGCATCACAGGACAACAAAATTTGTAACACAAAAATCTATAAACTGGCAATGCACCTCTTACGCCCATTATCGTCAAAGTTGTTTATTTATCGTGAGTGGGCTACTACAATTGGAGAATCAAAATGTGCTCCTGCCTGGGATCGAGCCCAGGGTCTTCGTGTCAAAAGTTTCTCCGACACTCCACTGCTCCACTCAAGTATAACCTAACCTAACCTTCCTCAGTATAACACTCGTTAAAGTTGAATAAATAATAAAAGTCTAATTACAAAAACCTAGATTTGGTATAAAATTTTACACAATTTACAGCTGCAGTCAAAATTTTTGATGGACTTAATATTTCTTTTAAAAATCTCCAATGATTGGGACTCTTTGATTTCTCTTGGCAGAGTCTGACATACTTTTTGACCAGCAAACCTGATAGCATCAATGGCATACATATTCTTCCTAGCGCTAGGCAAAACAAGATTATTACTGCCACGAAGGTTATATGGCACATCTTTGGTAACAAATATTTCTGCCATAAAGCCAGATTCAACTTGTTTACGGCTTTATAAATCTCAGTCTGGAGCAGCTGTAAATTCCTCTGGTGAACAGATACTGAGTTACTTTTAATCAACAGTTCCTCAAAATTGGAAGTACTATCTTTGTGTATGATTCTCAGGGCTCTTTCATGGATCTTGTTGATCTTGTTATGCGATCCCCCCCCCCCCCTAGAAAACATGATTATATTAAAAAAAGTAAAAAACCAACATCAAAATCAACATATAATTAACAGTAAAAGGTACACAAAAATTGATTTTTCAATAAATAATTACCTGCACTTCTTTTACAACTTCCTGATCATCTGCTTCAGCTAAAGATTTCACCATGCTTTTTGGTACAACATTGCTGAAATCTGATGATGAAAAATCAAATCTAAACTACACTTCCATAATCCAAACAAAATATTGCAATTTAATTTACCTATGATACAGGAACTAAATGGAAGGAAAATCAATAAGTTGGTGCTTTGCTTCAAAACAAACTTCAAAGGAAGGACATGGCAGAATTCTTTACATTATAATAAGAATTCTTGAGCCACACAAAAGATTGTAAATTTTCTGAACAAGAATTTTTAGGCAGGAAAACCATCATTCGTGTGTGCAAGAAGGCCTGTATTCTATGCTGCAAAACTTCTGTAAATAATGATACTTCAATGACTGGTAGTACAGGCGGTTTGGACACTATGGAATTCGCAAGCTCACCTATGAGAGTCTGCCAGAATTTTCATGAATAGACCTTTTAGCTTTTCTGAAAAGAATCATACTCAAACAGATATTTTGCTACATTTTGTAGAATTTTTGAATATACACAATAGTGATAAAAAGCTCTAATGCCACTCGATCGAACCTCACGTATAAAAATGCATAAAAATAACGCTTGATCCAGGCTCTTTTGTAGAATAGCTAAAAGGTCTATTGTACAACTGAAAGAATCACTGCTTCCTGAAACATCTTCTGCAGTACTATTGGGTATCCCAAAAAAATGTATATGGATTTTTAGTTGACTCTAGCGATGTGAATTTAGCTTCAATCAATGTCTAATCACTCTAGAAATGTTCCTCGATAGTTAACTTGAACATAGCATTCTGTTTTCCAGAAGTCACCATCCATTGGGCAGTTTCTTAATTTTCATTAATTTCAGTTCTAAATTTCAATGTGCTTCAGGAACTTGCTTAGGCCAAAAGGCCAAAGCTCTGGTTTGCAGGTCGACGCAAATTTGAGCTTTCAAGATTGATATTTCTGCTCTCAAAACACCAATACCAACAAACGAGGTATCTATCTTCAAGTTAACTATCGAGGAACATTTTGAGAGTAATTAGCCATTGATTAAAGCTAAATTCACATCGCTGAAGTCAACCAAATCTGCATACTTTTTTTGGGACACCCGATACAATATCCAAAACTTGGAACCCCTTTTCTTATTACTGCTGATATGTTCTTTACAGATTGAAAACATCAATTTTCTACTTACAGAGATCATATGAACCATATTTTGGAACCTGCAATTCCTTCTTCACCCATTCTGCATTTTCCTGATAGAACAATATGATAAAAAATTGAAATTACTGCAAGATCATGTATATAACACAATTCCAGAAAAAATTCACACTAATGTTATATAATGTAGAAGGTAACCATATTGGCACCAAGCAAGAGGAATGTTCAGCAGCAAGACCTCATAAGGATTTCATACAACTAAATTTTTAAAAACTGATTCATAAATTGGTATCTTTTATTGACAAAATGATCTTGTTTATACCACAAATAAACATCCTTTTTGTAATTCTCAATCCCACACATCTTTAACTTTATACAAAAGAAATACATACAAAAAGTTACAGGTAACAGATATAAAGCCCAGGCAGTATGAAGTGCGTGGAAAATAAATGGCATAAAATGATGAGCACCTGGGTGGAGCCTGGGTGGAGGGTGGGTACTTAGCATATTCTTCTGACAGGGATATACTGTTTTTCAGGGTACCATATTCACATATTCACCATGTAACATATTCACATATTTTTTTCCAGCGCAGGTATCAAACAAAAGTATTTTTCATAGAGCTGGTTTTCAAAACAAGTTGAAAGGGAATATTTTGTTATATCAAGCTGTTGCTTAGTAAAATCTTTATGTTTTTGAGCATATTTTCTGCAGATTCTTTTAGACTTGGTTATCGCTTGGAGAGAAATTCTGGAGCCAGCTTAAAGAACTTATTAGTGGGCACAGTGCCTCCTGGAATGAGACTCCAGTGCAGAAATACTGTAACTCACCTTTGTTGGTCTAAGAAAGCAGATTGCTTTCAAGTGTTTCATTGTCTCCCTTCCTTGTGAATCAATTCTCTCAAACAAGTAAACTTCTTTTTGTAATATTTCACTTTGAGCATAAACCATGCTTACCATTCCAGTCTAAAGAAAAATCAACAGAATATATAAGTCTGGCTCAAATTAGATGTCATTAGAGATTGGCCATCATGCAAAATTTCTAAATGCAAAATTCTTCATTTTTATAATCATTTTTTTAGGTGTGTGCATTTTCAGGTGATATTTGATTTGAGACGGACTTTAGTACATGCACTGTAATAACCAACACAGACAAGTACATTTTATTCTGTACAAAATGATAGGAATTTCCAAAGACATCGCTTTGCTCAAAAAATAGTGTAGAGAGATTGAAAGAGTAATATTAGTAAACATTTTGCTTTTGAAATGACTCAAAGAGCACTATAAAGAAGTTTTTATTTTTCAAAAAATTTGAAAAAGCATCTACAGTGACTTATACTGTAAACGCTAAATAACTGAAGTTCACTTGTCTTATTTCTGTTTTGCCGCAAACTTAACATAACATAACATAACATAACAAATGCTGTAATGTATAGGCTATAAGCCTGTTACAGATGACTTCAAATCTAATTGCTGTTGTTAGGTAGGGGGTGCTCCTGAAAACATGCAAGTTAAACATTGGAGGCTATGCGTGATGGAAAGAAACCCAAAAATGTCCTGAAACTTAGAGAGAAATATAAAGATAACAAAATAAGTGGACTTACGGTTTCTTTGTCCATTAGTAAAACTTTCATTCCTGGACCGGAATCATCAATCATTTTGGTGATATATTGTTTTACAGCTATAATCACATTCATCTTGTCTGTTTTGCTAAAAGTGGAACAAAGGAATAATATTTTTTTTCTTTTTTCCATAAGACACAATATCTAATTAGATACATGGTCTATAAGCTTCTACTTTTCTACAACTAATTTCTATTTTACTAACAATTATAAAGATGACAATAATAGTGACGATAAACGATAGTATGTAAATGAGTAGCTAAATTACGCATTGTAATCAGAATTTGGTAAGTTGCGTGGAGGTATTTGAATGAATTATCCATTTTGAGATTCGGTATGGATTTGCAGTCTCTTGTTATAAATTGTAAAAATATATTCACCAAGAAGTTCGAGGAAATGATGATCTTCATTTGTCTGAAGAAATATGTGTTTTTGTTCATCTGTTGGCATATTTCTATAGTTTGGATAAATGTCGATGATTTTGCTATTGAAGCTTTTTCTTTCCGCTGTAATAGATTTACATTGCATAATGAAATGTATCTCATCTTCAATTTTGTTTTCATCACATAGTGGGCATATTCGATTATGTTTTTCGGTTTTTGGTTTTGTAGTCTTCCTTTTTCTATTGCTAGACAATGGTCACTGAGTCGTACTTTTGTTATCGTTCTTCGAAAGTTTCTTTTTTGCATTTTTATCAGGTATTTTTCAAGTGAGATATTTTGTTTGTGTGTTTTATATAAAGTTGCTTTGGAGCATTCGTCCATTTTTGATTTCCAATGCTTTGAGTAGTGTGCAGTTATGGTCTTCTTTATAGAATGTTTAGACATTGAGATCAAAGGGGAATTGATCAAATGGTCGTTTCTCAGTAATGTTGATAATTCGTCAATATGCGATGACATTGATTTTCTTGTCAATATTTTCTTTTCGTATTTTTTTTTTTTTTTTTTTTTTTTTTCTATTGCTAGACAATGGTCACCGAGTCGTACTTTTGTTATTGTTCTTCAAAGTTTCTTTTTTGTATTTTTATCAGGTATTTTTCAAGTGAGATATTTTGTTTATGTGTTTTATATAAAGTTGCTTTGGAGCATTCGTCCATTTTTGATTTCCAATTGAAGTGTTGGCAGGGAACCATAGTTTCACCAAAAATTGAAGATCAAGATTTGTGACGATGATCATTTTATTTATATAGTCTCTCCAAATCATATTCAGGTTGACAAATCCAAAAAAGGGGCAAATTCAGGATATTGACATTTCCATAAAAATGTTGACATTCCAGTAGACAAATCCAGTTTATAAATCAATTAAGACTAAGCCATGTTTTTTAAAGATTGATGTTTCAAAGCAGTCTGTGCTTCATCTTCAGAATACAAAATATCTTAAGCACGAGGCTATATATATATGTATAAGGAGACAAAAGAATAATTTATCCAGAAACCATTATCTGTCTTGTTATTTGAAAGTGGAACAGTGCAGTGGTAGAATGTAAAATGCCATCTGTTTCACAGATTTTCTTTAAAATGCTTCACTTGCATGCCCCAGACTCTTATTGTTTCATTCATAGCCAATGAAAATATGCTGTTTTGAGTTTCTCAAAGCATTGTTCTGCAGAACGCATTCCTGCATTCTAACAAATTTTGTTCCTTTACGAGCAGGATTTTTGATGGAAGGGGGTACAATGATTCTACTACTCTACAAAACAGCGAATCAGGCAGCATTATGCAAAATTTTTGATTAGTTTGTAAGGTTTGTACGCAGGCTAAGCAGGACCCCTTTACTGATTTTACTGTGTTTAGGTTGAGCCGTAGTGGCAGATTTTGGCCAGTCTGCAGAGTATGGCAGTTCTCAACGAGATCTCGCGCGTTCAGACCAACGAAGCAGTGGCGTGCTCACGTGCAAGGTATTTGATTCTTTTGTTTTCAAAGTAAGGAACAAAAAGATCTTGTTCAAAATCTGCGTGCACATCGAGTAATGTTTCATTGGTACTTTAACTTGGTATATTTTGCTAACGGGATGTGCCTTCCATTTCCAGGTATTTTTTTTGCCTCTTTTTCCTAGCCCGGGTACCAAAGGAAGGCAATTTTTCTAGCCAAAAGCCGGTTGTCAAAAGTATCATTTCATTGTTTTTCAACAAATTGTTACATGCACACTCCTGTACAATTGAAAGTCAAGTACACCCCCCTGGAGGAGGGTGCACAATAGAGTACCTTCATCCCACCATCCTGGCTATCCCGTTTCCTGCCAGCCAGGAATCGTATATCCCGCATCCATCCCATCCATCAAAAAAGGCTGATCCCACCATCCTGCCACCTATTGTGCACCCTCCTGGAGTTTCATTTCAGGGCTGCTTTTAAAAAAGCCTTCGCCTCCTCCTCCACCTTGCATTTCCTATTATAATATTATAATTTATAAATCAAAATTCCATACCCATCATATAATACCCCCACACTACCACTATTACGCAAAGGATGTTGAAATTAGAGCTTTAAAATCAAGTAAACAGGCAATTTCAATTTGATAATAACTCTTACCGCTTACTTTCAGCAAACTTTATTCCGTTTCTTCCTCTTTTGGGGAGCCTTCTTTCCTTCTTTCTCTTCACTCAGCCAGGCCCAAAAACAAAATGGCTTCTTACTGCAAACGAGGCTGTATCATGATGGCTACCAAATCAAAACAAAGCTACTAAGCTTCTCCTCCTCTTGCCATCGTGCAGAAAAAGACTGATAAGTGGAGGTGCAACATCATTATTCAAACCAAATCAAGTACAAAAGTCGACAAAAATCAGTACAGTACGATGAATAGTTCACAACAAAAGTAATGGAAAATCATGCAGCAACAAGCAAAGACCAAATAGACGACATCCCAATTTCATTCAAGACAGAGCTCGTCAACAAAATTCTCCAAAGTTCATTCAAAGACACAAAGACGAAAGTCAGCCCAGATGGATTGAAAATGATGTCAGAGTTTCTTCATTTGTTTGTGGAAGAAGCAATTGCAAGATCTGAACTTCAAGCTGAAACTGAAGGAATTGATAAAATCGACATTGAACATCTTGAAAAAGTTTTACCGCAATTACTGCTTGACTTTTAGCTGTGTTAAAATGAAAACTTAGCATGCTTTTAAACTCATTCAACTTTATCATGACCTCCTTTTTTAAAGGATCTGCGAAAAATGCGAATTTGTTGTTACAAAACACTTTAATTTTCTTGATTCCTGATCCTGGCGATCATGGAACAATGGATTTGTTCTTAAAAAACAATTCACAATTTCGACCGTTTCGGCTCAGGGGTGGCGCCAGGGGAGGGCTAGGGGGGCTACAGCCCCCGTTGGACGTATCTAGCCCCCGTCGGAGGAAATTTTGGATTATTGTCGGAGGAAATTTGGCAAAAAACGCACGAAAACTGCATTTTCTAGCCATTTTAGCCCCCCTGTCGGAAGTTCCAGCCCCCTGTCGGAAGATTTCTGGCGCCACCCCTGTTTCGGCTTGTAGCCCACTGAGGTTCTTACACACGGATTTTTACTGTATTTGTCCAATTTCTGCAATGGAACAATTTTGCGGAGTACAACCATTCTTATGACTATGGTACAACTCACTTTGGTCTTTGTTCAAAATTTCAAATTTTCAGAAATTTCAAATGAGCCCCTCCTTTCAGAGGAAAAAATTGAAACAAGCCCCTTTCTTCAGCAAGCCTGCCCACCTGCATTGAAATAAGGAGAAATACACACACATAAATGGTTATCAAAGATTTTTCATTTATTTCAAAGTACTTTTTCGCCTCAACTGCTTGAGTCCATGACATGTGATCAACAAGGTCAACCCGTGTGGTTTCCGCATTGTGTTTATTCGATTGTCCGAATCTTGATGATGTCATCTGATGAATTCCAAGAAGACGTTCAATGATGAACGACGAATCTTTGCAGTTTGCAGGCTTCTCCATCTTCGTGCTTCTTTTGAATTTTTGATCATGTTTTGACCAAGAAGAAAGCGTTGCTGAACAACCGGAAAGCAAAACTACACAAGAGGTAAGCATAAAGCTTGATGATATCGTAAATTGTTATGGTTGCAAGTGATTCAGAAGCCAAAATGGCCTAGAGTTTCATTGTCAAACAAGAGTCGTTGGAAGATATTTGAAACAGTTATCATAAACAATGTCATACTAAAACTAACACCACAGTAACGAGGACATAAAGTTACAGTTGTCTACCATAAGAGAAAACAATTGCCGTTTGAAAGTTCCCTGGACTCAAATCGGCTACTCCAGCCCCTCAAAATCACGACCAAATGTTCCAAATGTTTATTCCTTGCAGCAATGACATCAATGTGTTCGAGCACGTACTATCCTCTCGTATGAAGATGAAATAGCCCGGAATAATGTTGTTATGCCGCCAGAGATGACAATTCCACGTGATAATGCACATGTAAAAGTCATTGCTACGAGCCAAAACATTTGATCGTGATTTTAGGCTGTTTTAAAATAGGGGGTTTATTGTTGAGAAAATCCGTCATGGTTTAAGAACGGAATAGCCGATTTTGCTAATTTTATTACCTTGATATCCAGGGAGCAATTGGTTTTCAAATGGGGATTGCTTTTTTTACTCGACTGGAACATGTGTTCAATGCGAAGTTTTTGGGTAGTCTTGTTTGATGAGGGATGACTGGTACCATGACTGACTCATGACTCATTGTTCTCAGTCAAGAGCCCTGGGACATTCCTTGCTACGTTTATTCCATAGAAATCAAAACTGTGTTAATCAATATAAGGAACTGGGATCACGAGCCACAAGTGCCCCACTCTGGGTACCAGACTTTCTAAGAAATTGAGAAACTCTTGAGTGAGAAACTTTTCTAGAGAGTCTGGTAGCCAGGGTACATAAGTGCGCTCACTTTCCAAAATTTGGAACAATAGATGTTGCACCTGTCACACTATTTACGAAATTGTTTGAATGTGAAGAAAATGTTCATAATATATTCATTTCACTGACCAAAAAAGATATCCTTGATTTATACATACTTACACTTTTTGCAAGACGTGGTCATGGAAGTTGGGAAATTTTTCAAAAACCACTATTCCTGACAAGGGCGTTTCCCTAATTTTCCGAGAGTATAAAGGGCGTGGCCATGGAAAATTCCTTGGGCCCCATCGTGAAAATCATGCCGGGCCCGAGCTGGCTCTCGACAGCCCTGGCAAGCACAATACTAGCCTATGCGTAGACCCATTATTCCAAAAGAAGAAAGGATAATGGGTCTACTCGTAGGCTAGCACAATACTCGCTTGCAAACGTTTTAACTTGTTTTTACTCACCTAGTAGGTATATTGGATGTTCTCATCTTACAGGAAATGAGTCTTGCATCGTTACTAGCAAGGCTTGGTCTTGGCGAAGCAGAAATAGAAGAGCAGAGGAACGCAGCATTCCAATCGCTCCAAGAAACATGGGAATTGAACGGTGCAGGCATAAATGACGAAAGAGGTTTGATGCGATTCTTACGAGAATATGAGGCAGCATTCATTGGAGATCCTGAACTAAGTCTGTCGGTTGCTGATATGCGAAGAAGATTCGTCGCTTCTTCGTCCCAGGTCTGTTCTAGAGATGACATTGAAAAAGGCAGGGTTATGTTTAAAGTCAACGAAAGAGCAGAATATCTCAGAATGGAACCACTGGGATCAGAATTAGAAGAAGAGTCACGGGAAGCCTTGTGTGAAATTTTGAAGGGAAGTGCAACAGGACAGTTTACCTACAAACGGTTGGAAGAAATATTCGCAATGGCCAAACGAATCAACCATTCTGTAACTGGCGAATTGTTGCCGACGACTCTCCATTTAATTAAGAATGATTTCTTATTGATTAGCTTTGTACCAGCAGAAGAAACAGAAAACAGACGAAGGAGTGAGTATCAGAGAAGAGGAGCAGAAACACGCAATCCTGAAATGAGACGACCAGCAAAAAAGTTGATGGACCAGGAAACAAGGTGAGATCAGCGCATTTATAAAGACCATCTTTTTGTACTGGGCGCGCTAAAAAATTCCAGGCGCTTGATAAATCGTAGCACCTGGACTGCAACCAACAGGTTACAACGCTTGGAAGGAATAAGGTCTGCTCGCTAAACTCTTTCGAATGATATCTAGTTAGCATTGTTTTGGAAAATAATTGTGGTTCCATGACCAAAAACAGAGACCCCGTTTACACGAGAAAAAACTGGATCGATCCAGAACGGGATCGATCCCAAACTGGTACAGATCGGCCTTGCGTTCAGGGTCACCCGGGTTCAATCCGTTATCCGTGCTAGTTTGGGATCGTTTGCCAGAGCGATCCAGTGTGGGATCGATCCTGTCAGGATCCCAAACTGGCACGGATGCAGAACGAAGCAAGCCGAAAAAGAAAATCGAGGCGCTTTTTCATAGGATCGATCCCGTGTAAACACCTGCACAGTTCTGGGATCGATCTGAAGCTGGATGGGCCATGAAAATTGCGACAACAAAGAGATGATGCGTGCAAAGCATGATGGTTGAAAAGGACTCTTTAAAAACGCTGTAGTTCTAAAAATAATGATGATATCAAAAATTCTCTCCCTGGAAATATGGCAAACGACCTAAAATTCCCTTTGATCAGTTCAGTTAAAAGAATGGGACAATAACATTTTCACGCATTTAAACATAAAATTTTGCAATGATTCGACTCCGATGCTAGCGGAAATGGGGGATCTCGATCCACCCCCGAATGCCTAAAATCTACCCAACAGACACACTTGAAGATCCTTACAGCAAATCATTTCTGACTGATTTCAGGAAAGCACTGGCTGCAGATAAAAACGGTGTTGCGATTTCATTGGCACGCGGCTACAGCGTTGCAGCAGGCAGTGATAAAGTGGAAGGAATAGTCGATTTTGGATCACAAAATGTTGGGGAACAGAGCTCTGCTACTCTGAAGATAACATACGCAGAACACGATACAACGACAATGACTGGCTGTGAACTGTTGGATAACTCCGTTGCATTTCTTGTGGAAACAGTGAGTCGATTTATATCATGAGTGGTTACAGTTTTAGTTCATGTGACCCATCCTGCATACAATTCTATACAATTACAAACCAATTAAATACAACTACAATACTTAACTAAATCAAAGGGTTACAGAACTACAGACCAAAACAAAGGACAGACATTACATGATTGTATATAGGATAGGCCAAATAAAACAAATAAACCAGGACGAGCCTGAATGATTATACAACGGGCCTTTAGCTTAGAGCGAAAAATTGAGATACTCCATGGAATACCCTGTGGGAAAGGTATTCCACAATTTAGAGCCAAAATATTGCACTGTTTTGAGTGGGTGGTCCTTTTCAAAGAAATGAATAGATCACCTCTGGTGACCTGACGGGACGAGTTCTAAACCTATAGGCAGAAGAATTGGAACGAAATAGTTATGAAAGTAGATTAGCGAGAGTTGGTTCAAGGTTCACTGGGGTTCAAGTGATAACATATGTTGGCAAATGATGATTGTTGACCATTGCCAATATTGAGCTACTCTCCTCCGCCGGTTTCTAGTTCCTGAGTCCAAGGCTCTTGGTTCCGTAGTTCTGTAGTCCATGGTTCCGTGGTCCGTAATATTGAGTTTTGCATTGTCAAAAATAAACCTTTGTCGTCCATTTACGTAGTTAGGTAGTTAAGTAGGTAGGAAGAACTCATTATCTTTTGTTGGAGAACTTTTGTTGTTGTTTGTTGGAAAAATGCTCACAAGCCGCGAGCCCGCGAACAGCAGCCGTGAGCTGGCCCGTCTACATAGCCAGACGGCAGACAGACAGACAGCAGGCAGGCTAATTTCGCTCGCTGATTGAAGAAGAATAGTACTGCTGCCTTAGGCAGCAATAAAAGCTAGTTCAAACCTACTACCAGGGCCTTTTAATCATTCATAGGTGGCTACATCCAGGCAGAACAGCTCCTATGACATGAAAGTTGTTTATAGCAGTACTGAAGTTGGTAATCACAAGAGTCCGTTAGTCCTTAGATTCCAGAATGAAAATGGTGAAAACTATTTTGAAATATGGCGTTTCTTGAATGGTCAAACAAAGAATGAGGATATGGATGACATCATGCCAACAGCTCCGTACAGAGCTTTTGACCCACTACGAACTGCCAGAGCTCCATCTAGTCATATTGTTCGTGGAGAAAAACCAGAAAGGTATGTATTGTCTTTATTTACATTTAGTGTTAAAGTTATCATTCGGTTCCTTCAGAAGTCCGTGTATTGATATATAACTACCGGGTGAGCCAGGAAGAAGTTCTCATTTTTTTTAAATTGATAGCATCAAGAGGACTCTTTTCACTTGCAGGGTTTAAGCATGGGTATTCCACAGCAGCAGCTGTTCTTTAGCGTATATGCTTCTGTGGAGGAAAATTATATCATTCTGCGGAGGAGGACTTCGGCTTTCGCTACCTCCTCCATCGCAGTATATAAATTTTTCCTCCGCAGACGCATACAGTTGCGGTAACCAAGCACAACTGCGGCGTGAAACCAGGCTGCAAATAGCTGCAGGCATGTCTAACAATAGCAGCTATGATGCATCTGCCGCAAACTTGATCAAAAACTAAATTGGCCAATAGTTATTGATTGATTATTAGTGAGGTAGCTACTATAATAATAATAATAATAATAATAATGAATTTCTTTAAAGTTGGTTAATAATACAAATAGTTTTCTCTAAACAGGAAGAGTAACTAATTAAAACCAACTATTTAACTACAAAACTAAATCTAACAAATTATTTACATATAGTACAATTGCATTTGTCCCCGTTCTACGTTTTGATAATTTTTTTGAATGAGGCTATGTTTTGGTTGTTCTTTATTACATCAGGTATGGAGTTCCACAAAATGCTCCCCCTGAATATTATGGAGTTAATTCCATAGGAGGTTGTTTTCGTGTTAGGTACTTGTGAGAGATCCTTTACTCGGAGATCATTATGTCATTTCCCTCCTCTTGAACATATCCCACATAAAAATAGGATTTTGGCAGTTGAGGGACTTGTAAACCTCAATCAAAAGGTTCTGGAGATTTTTTACATGGATTGATTTTTCGTACTACTTACGAAGCATTATCATGTCTTGCGCCCAGCTATTTTTCAAACCTTTAGAGAAACATTCTGCGCGTGATTTGCACAATGCCACTCCCGATGTACTTGTTCCAAGGATGAACACTTGCAGTGGGCAGAAAGCTGTATCTTTCTGGAGTGCAAAGACTTGGAATAAATTGCCTTTCAATGTCAAACATGCACCCTCCCTTTGGCATTTTTGAAAGAAGGCTGAAGAGTAATTCACCATTCTCAGCTTAACTTTACTAATTTTTCTTTTATATTGTAAACATAAGTGTAATTTTCAATCAATTTCTTTTTAGTTATAGTATAGATAATTTTGACATTTAGAAAAGGGGCTGGGGAGAGCAACATTTTTTTTCTGGTAAATGGCTGCCACAGTTCAATTTATCGTTGGTGAAAAGCCCTGTGGCAGCCATTTACCAGAAAAATATTTCTCTCGCCAGATCCTTTTTCTAAATGTCAAAATGGTTTGACACGACCTATGTAAAGCAATCCTCTTGACTGATGAGGCTACCACCGTGTAAAAGTATTGAACAATGTACAAAAATGAAGAAAACAAAAATAACCATCCATGTTATTCTATCCAAATAGCTTATCAAAAGCCATTGTCGAGGTCCCCCTGGCGGAATACAAACTTCCTCGTGAGCTGCAAGCTGCTGGTAAACATGTTAGGATTCCAGCGTCGTGGAAAATAAAACTGCAGCAAGGTTTAACGCTGCGGAACCACAAGGATAAATTTGATGCATTGTTGTATGTGGAAGAGATGCAGCTGGAAGTTGATATTAGACGATATGACATGAAAAATGCTGAAATGACAAAGGAGAACTACAACCAGCTTGGACTCAAGGTAGGCTAATCAATGAACGGTAGTGAAGTAATATGGTTTTAATCATGAGCCACTTGGATTGCTCTTTGAAAATGATGTGGTTATAGGTTGCGGTNGATAAAGGTTTTTCAATTTTTTAGCTTCCCTGGTTGCGATTAGAAGCTAAAAGCTATTCTCCATGAAAATATCATCTCAGCATCTCGTTCTTTTGTTCAAAGGTTGCTTAAAGGTTGCTTAAAGGTTGTTCAGTGTGCTCAAAGATGAATTCCCCCAGATGTCGGCGAAAGCTAATTTAAATCAATCTTTGAAACATCAACTTATTCATGTTTGCAACTACACAGATATTACTAAATGGTTTCTTGGTAATCAGAAATTCATTGAAGGATTTATTACGTAATGTTTTTCATTACTGCAGTGTTGTTAAACAGACCTTTGATTATGGCTTATGGATCGCATTTGTTTATCTTGTTGCAGGAGCAATTGGAGATCAAATTCAAAAGACAGAGAAGTTATTACTACTACCCATGCTGAAACAGGAAAAACAGACCGGGGTTAAAAAAATGCAGTGATAACGTAGCCTAATAGTCCCTTTTCCATATTCTAGGTACCCGGTCTTGCTGAAAACAGACCCTCTCTTATTACTGGAGATGGAGTTTATGTTCAAGAAACAATGCATGGACGGCCAGCTGAAGACACGGAATACGAAGGATTCATTCATTCTATTGAAGGGGAGAAAATTTTTTTAAAGTTCAAAAGCAGGTTTGTATTCAGAAAATCCTTTATCTTAGATGAGCTAGTTCTTGCTAGTACGAAAAGAAAATAGAACCTAGTATTTGACTGATGCTTAGGAAGAAAAATCATGAAACAAGGTTGAAATATATTAGGTTGAAAGATCATGAAACAAGGTTGAAAGGCAGCTATTATGGGGACAGTTATTCTCGTTATTGTTCTCCAAGCTAGGGGCTCTGATTGGTCATCCTTATTGCGTATGTTTGCCTGACGTCCAATATGAAACAGGCTCAAATATTTTCCCATAAAAAAGTTTATATGTAGCAATTCATATCTGTATATCTAATTATACTTTAGTTTCTTCATGTAAAGGCCATCCAGGGGCTAGTCCAACCTCGCACCCAGTGACAATGAAGGATTCCGTAAACTTCAACGCCTACATTGACCCTGGAGCCTGTTAGGTTATTCTGCTATTTGATTGGCTCTTTTCGAAGCAAAAAAAGTTGCTCACTTTTGAAGCCCTGGCGTTCAGTCGAAATGAAGAACATTCGAATGGCTCTGGATACAATGCTGAGTGCTGTTCGAACCATGGAATCTACATTTCGAAAATGTCGAATATGGGATTCGAAAGGACCTGCTGTCTGCCAAATTATGCTAATTATTCCGAACAAAATTGACAAAATTTGTCAACCGGTCCCAAGTAGACTGTCTAGCCTCCTATTGAAAACAACAGATACCCTTGGGAACGAGGGTGGAGGTAGTCATGATTTTTGCCCCCCTTGGTAATGTTGTTTCTTATTTCTTCTAAGGTAATTCGTTATTGTAAACTTTTTATATTGAATAAATATATATAAATTGCATGTCTTTATGTTAAATGGCCACGGGCGTAGTCATTGTCTTTTGCTGCCTGTGGTATCGTACCTGTAGCGTTGTATTGTAGTATAGTAATTAGAAAGTATAGTAGGTAACATGTAACGTAACATTTTATGAATATATATATAAAAAAAATATTTGTTTCTGGATTTCAAGGTTTGTATGTATGCTCTGTCTGATTATTGGAACAGTCATTACTGATGAAGGCTTAAGACGAAACGTTTAACGAATGTGTTTTTCTTGAGTTTATATATCTATTTTATTACGCATTGACTCGGAACCAATGAGTATATATAAAAAAATGTATACATATAAAAATAATTTCTGAAACAACTCATCATTTTCTTTTTTTATTTCAAGCTTCCATTCCAGCTTCATCAGAGGCAAACGCTATCATGTCCGGTTTAGTTTCAACCGTTTGCCGTTAAAACTTCAGCATAGGGCACTGGAACTCGCAAATGGACTTGTCAGGGCTGGCAGATTTCCTTACTTGGATCTAGACGCTGAAAATGCATTGGGCAATTTTCCGGACCTTAATTTGAGGTATGGTTTTCTCATTCTATAGTGAATTTACATCGATAATTGCAAGAGAGGACACTCTAAAAATCTCGTGCACTTTCCTAAAAAAATCCCAAAGTCTACCCAAACAAACAATACAATTTTCAACAAAATCTGTTCAAAATTCCCTGAAAATATCAAAAAGCGTATAAATCTACAAAGATCTTGCAAAATCTTGAAAAACCTTGCAAAATGTGGAGATCTTTAAAAATCTCGAAAAAAGTGCATAGAAATTCAAAGAGTCTTAAAAGATGTAAAATAACCCTTGAAAATCATAGAAAAAATCGAATCGTTGAAAAATCTGAGAGATTTATAAATGCCAAAATCTCGAGCTACTTTGGGAGTGATTTGCCCCTTAGGATTTTATCCCTGAAGAATATAGTTACAGTCATACTTCTTGATATGCAAAGCAACATTGACAAAAAGGAGTGTACTGTTACGCTCCGAACATAAATACA
>REGL01000415.1:0-47809 GCA_004194395.1 Aurelia aurita complex sp. Pacific | reverse complement strand
GGGGGGGGGGGTGGTGACAACCAAATATATCGGTACGGGATGTGTATGTGTCATATTTTGGGGTGCCTGTTCAGGCAGAAAATATTTTTTTGGGTTACATTTTTGGTACCATCACAAATAGTCATAAAATTTGGGGTGTAATTCTAAAAAATAAGTCTTTAGGGTATTAAGTTTGATCCAATTTATAGCGATGGTTTTAACTTTTTTTTTAAATTTTTTCTTGGATCGTTAAAAAAGAAGGAAAACCTCTAACTCTGAAAATATTGACGATTTCAGAAAGTCCAACGGTAGAATCATAGGGAAATAGCCAAAGTTTCTCTGAAGCCATTCAGTTCAAAGAAAGTGGTCATAAAATTCCACACCAAACATTTTAAAGATTTTGAACGCATGCTGCTGTTGAAATCATGCATAAACAATTTCATTGATTTCTTTCAAGGTTGGTAACCATGGGAGTTCCACCAAACCATTTCAGCCACGTTTTCATGGACGAATGTGGCCAGGCGTTGGAACCAGAAGCACTGATACCGCTAGCTGGGTTGCTTGAAGGAGGGCATGCTAATGGCGGGCAACTGGTGCTCGCTGGAGATCCGAAGCAGCTTGGGCCTGTGCTGAGGTCATCCCTTGTAATCAAGGTAACGCTAGAGTCCAGAAAAAGTTCCGGAGGAAGGTGTTGCTTGTTAGAGGAAGGTTTAAAATTCTTATACAAAACCTCGCAAAATCTAAGAAACATAGGAAATTTGGGTTATTTTAACAGTGGCAACTGGTTTATAGATCGAGGGGCATCTCAGAATTATAAACAACGCGAGGAGCTCGAAAGATCTGGCTAGGATTATGAATTGTTATAAAGAAGAAGGTTTAGCTTACGAAGGTGGTATTCAGAGGAAGGTTGTATTTCGATCAAGTTTATTAAACAATCTGTTGTTGTGACAACGGATGATTGCGCTGAAGGCTAAAGATTTGATTGGTTGAATCATTCAGTGCCGCAAAGGATCTTGGTTGAAAATTCCTCGACACCATGTGTAGGACAATCGTCCATTTGCTATTATATCCCATCATTCTATGTTTATGTATTTTCATTTCAAAATTCTCATGCAGGGTGAAATATTCAACAGAGTTGGTTTTCAAGCTGCTCTGTGAACAGCAACGAAGACAAATGATAATTGCAGCATCCAGGTTAAAGAAAATTTCGAAACATAGAGAAATTTTGAGGGGGTTCGAAAATAGAAATAGATAATCCATCTGAACTTAATTAGAATTTACTGTTCTCTACATCCCTTTGTCTACTTTGAAACTCTTGATGGAATGACTATTTCTTTCCCCCAGTATGGCTTGCAAATGTCACTATTGGAGAGGTTGATGCAAAAAGCTGCGAGATATCAACGAATCGATGGTGAATTTGACCAAAATAACATCACCAAATTAGTGAATAACTATCGCTCGCATCCTGCTATTCTCAAGGTAAATTTTGACCAAAATTACATCACCAAATTAGTGAATAACTATAGCTCACATCCTGCTATTCTCAAGGTAAATTTTGGGTTCTTTCCAACGATGCAAAAATGAAGATTTTCTGATGGCGGGTGAAAATATTGATTTTGATGCCTGTTCCTTGCTGCTGCAGGTATACCGAACGATAAATAGAATTACTGTAAAAGCTCTATAAAGCCCCCCTCTCTATTAAACCCCCTCTTTTTTATGCCCACCCCCTCTGGAATATTCTAAATTAAAAAAGCCCCCGGGGCTTTAATAAAGCTTTTACGGTACTCACAGATATTCCCTTACTTTAGGTTTTTACAAGTAACACTTTGTTGACTTAAGGCGGCTCTTTCATTCATGTTTTATCAATTTTCGATACCTGTAAAGGAGGAAGGGGCTAAGGTTCCCTTCACCTAAATATTCTACAGAAGACCTTATCAAAACTTCTTAAGGTATGCTATTGACAATGAATTCTCTTTTCAAAGCACTAATGACAGAAAAGTAAAATGTTCTATAAGTTTGAAGCATTGTCTCATTTGAGTAGAAAAATCTATGGAAAGGTGCAATGAATGGGCGAGATACGTTTTGGGGAAGGGATTAAAGATAGCATGAACTAAACATTCCACAGAAGAAACTGTTGCTACTTTTTCCAGGTAATTAGTGGACAAAGAACTACGTTTACTTTATCAAGAAAACTTGATGCTAAATGTGGTTACTAGACGTAATAGACTATGAAGGAGGTGGACGTAGAGAAAAAGACAGATTTTGGGCACCCTGCGGCCTTTTGAAATGCTCCTGTCAAATGTTCCCATCTAAGGGCATGGGGAAAAACACCTCACCTGCTAGACCCAGGGCTGACAGGCGAGATTGCTCCTTCCTATAGAATCTCATTGTTTTTTCCATTTCGCGTTTATATGAAAGCCGACACCACCGGTATGGTGAGATCTCGCCTTACCAGAGGTGGAGCCTCACCTGGGTGAGGTGAAATTTCTCCATATGAACGAAACACTACCGGTATGGTGAGGTGTACTGGCTTTCTTCGTTGGTTTCTATTGGTTAATTCGTTCTGATTTCACGGATGAGAGACTTTCCCCCAACTCGCCTCTCAGCCCCGGTGCTGACAATCGAGGTAAAAATCTCATATAAACAGTGGCTGAAATTTACCTCGCCTGTCAGCCCCGAGCCTGGCAGGTGAGGTGTTTTTCCTCATATAAACAGGCCCTAAGAGTAACACTGCAAAGGCACTTTCGTATTCGTATTCCCAGAGAGATGATATGTGATGATGCATGCACAAGTCACTGCTGTCAGACAGAAACATTTTGAAAATTTGATTGTGATTTTCGGTCGATTTTGAACGTTTGTTGCAAGGGGAAATCTCTCATAATTTCAGAACGGACTGGCCGATTTCAGTTGGGTAAATTTTAAAATTCATTTAAACATGTCAACTATTAAATTCTATATTAAACAACATTATTGCTTTGATATCTTGGAGGCAGTGGCCTTTTAAATGGGAACTCTTTTTTTATTCACAAGGTACGGATAGAGAACTATCTTTACTTTATTTAGTTTGCTTACATAGACAAATTTAACTGGCTTTGCGCTTTGTAGGTGCCAAACAAATTATTCTACGACGATGAGCTACAACCTAAAGCAGATGAAATAAAAAGAGCATCTTTGTGTCAATGGGATGAACTTCCTAAGAAAGGCTTCCCCATGATATTTCACGGAGTGCAAGGAGATGATTGTAGAGAAGAGACCAGTCCCTCGTTTTTTAATGCTGCTGAAGCAACTATTGTTATGAGTTACATTAAAAAGTTGCTTGACGAGAGACGCTTTGGTGTTGTGCCTGCACATATTGGCATCATTTCTCCTTACAGAAAGCAAGTAAGTATGATGAATACAATGGATCGGCCGTTTTTTAATGCATCATAGGCCACTATTGTTATGGGTTACATTAGAAAGTTGCTTGACGAGAAACACTTTGCTGTTGAGCCTGCACATATTGGCATCATTTCTCCTTACAGAAAGCAGTAAGTATATCCTCCGTTCTTTAATGCATCATAGGCCACTATTGTTATGGGTTACATTAGAAAAGGAAAGAAAAGGCTGTTCGGTGCTGCATCTTATCTCCCCTTCTGTATGCGAGTGAAACACGGACAATCTCAGAAGAAGCGTGGGCAAAAATAGAAGCATTTGAAATGTGGATTTATCGGAAAATTTTAAGGATACCATGTACAGCCCATATGACGAATAAGACGGTATTGCAATTAGCCAAAACAACTAGATCCCTCAAATTTGAAATAAAGCAAAGGAAAATAAGATACTTTGGGCACATAATCAGAGCAAATAAGATACAAAAACACTATTGACAGGAAAAGTAGAAGGCAAAACGGGAAGAGGTCGTCCAAGGAGAAAATGGGTCAATGACATCACACAGTGGACACAAAGAAGCATGACACAATGCGTGCGAGAAGCTAACAACAGAGAACAGTTGAGATATCTATCCGCAAATCTACCAGAGGTAGTCGGGACCAATAGGTAACAGGTAACATTAGAAAGTTGCTTGGCTTCATTTCATTTCTCTTCTCTTCTCAAATTCTATCAATTCATCAGGTTGCCAAGATACGCCAGCTGTTTCAAAAAGAAAGAAATTTCCACCACAACTTTTCAGACATCAAAGTTGGATCTGTTGAAGAATTTCAAGGCCAAGAAAGAAGAATCATTATAATTACAACAGTGCGAAGCAACCAAGATTTTCTCAAGATGGATTCTGAGTTTCGTCTTGGTTTCCTTCGAAATCCAAAGGTTTGAGCAATCTAATTTGTCAATCTTTCTCTTCTTCTTTCTTTATATTGTCATAAATCATACTTTAATCAGTTGCAATTTTTTACCATCAGGCAATTTTAGTTACTCCAATAAAAGATAATACTCTCATTAAATATTGATTTAATTATCTTAAAATATATTCATGCAGAAATGGAATAGATAGTCAAACAAAGCAACAATAATTGAGGCTAAAGTCAAGGAGACATTGAAGGCAAGCTGTCTTGCTTTACATAGCCTTCTGCGCGTTTGTAAAGAGGGTGCTTGCTTGATATATGTCGATAGAATGTTCAAATGTTCGACTCCCTTCCAAGCAAATCGGCGTTTGCTATTACATCTGATTCATATGNTAAATCATACTTTAATCAGTTGCAATTTTTTTACATCAGGCAATTTTAGTTACTCCAATAAAAGATAATACTCTCATTAAATATTGGTCTAATTATCTTAAAATATATTCATGCAGAAATGGAATAGATAGTCAAACAAAGCAACAATTATTGAGGCTAAAGTCAAGGAGACATTGAATGCAAGCTGTCTTGCTTTACATAGCCTTCTGCGCGTTTGTAAAGAGGATGGTTGCTTGATATATGTCGATAAAATGTTCAAATGTTCGACTCCCTTCCAAGCAAATCGGCTTTTGTTATTACATCTGATTCATATGCTGTGTAGCAAGCGTGAATTTTGAAACAAAAAATTAGCTCTCCGACAAACAAAGCGATTTTGCCTTTCTAAAAAGATAGACTCCACACCTTCAGCATATCCGCACAGAATGATTTGCTTTCTCTGCTTATTTTGATTTTATCAAGTGAGCCCAGAAGTGTGAAATCTATTCTTTCGAAAATAAATCGCTCCGTGATGTTGGAGAGCTGAATTTGTTGTTTTACAAAATTCATCTTGCAACGCTGTGTAGGGTTCATAGGATTCATTCATATCTATCTTTCAGCGTTTTAACGTGGCAGTCACCCGTCCACAAGCATTGCTTATAGTTGTTGGAAATCCATTTGTGCTGTCAGTTGGAAATCCTATGAACGCTGTGTAGGGTTCATAGGATTCATTCATATCTATCTTTCAGCGTTTTAACGTGGCAGTCACCCGTCCACAAGCATTGCTTATAGTTGTTGGAAATCCATTTGTGCTGTCAGTCGATCAACATTGGAAAGAGTAAGTTGGTTCTTTATAACAAATTATACCGAATGATTCAAGGCAAGTTCTAGCGGTTACTCAAACATACGAAAGCTAGCTATCCAACAGTACCTTGCCAAATATCCACCATACTAAATAAAGGCCAATTGTAACAATACCATCATTTACTTTTGATAAATAAAATCGGCGAGGCAGGTTAGGTGTGTCATTCTCATTTCGAACCATAAGTAGTAGTACATTAAGTTCCCACATATAAGAAAGGGACATTTAAGAAACTAGAGCCTGCCTTCATAGGGAATACTTGATCCCTTACAAGAAACTAAACAGTCTGTTTTTCAATTTCTTATCAATGGTTAAAAATATGAAATAGTGTTTATTGCACTGTCATTGTTTTCCATTCTTCCAAATCTGACATTTTAACATAAAGTATCCCATAGTAAAGGAATTGAGTCCATATAAATGGCTGAGCTTTAACGCTATCCTGAATTTTTGCTGACAAACTGCTGACGGCCCTTTGTTATTGCACAATAATGCTAAAGTCATTAGCAGTGGAGACAAAGGCTTCTTAATCCTTGCATTATCCTCAGGAGTCTCTTGGGTTAAATTTCAACAGCGATTAAATCACAGCTTTTCATAGGCGTAGGAGATAGGGGGCTAGGGGGGGCTGCAGCCCCCCCAACGTCAGAAAAATTTGCAAAAATCAGCCATAATCGGGCAAAAATCCGCCTCAAGTCGGGCAAAATTTTCTCAAACAATGGATTTTTTGTCGGGCAGCCCCCCCCCCAAATTTGATCTTCCCCTACGCCGATGCAACTTTTGTTTTATGATTGAAAAGAAGTTGATATTGGTCATGAGTGTGCTATTTATGCGGACTCAATGCCTTTAAAGGAAAATTTCTAATTGGACATACATATCAGAAATCTAGTAGCCTCTTGTAAAGATATTTTCTTACATATATAGAAACAATACAGCCTGATTAAAAATTTTGAGTTTCTTGCAAGCGGAAACTCACTGTACCATCTAAACAAAGTAAAAATATTCTCTTCAATTTATGCATTCTCTGCTCAATTTTGGCAGGTTCTTGGACTTCTGCAGAGAGAAAGGGGGCTACAAAGGTTGCAGATATAGCGAGGATGAAGTAGCGAGGATGACGGAGAAAATGAATCAACTGAGTTTGATGCCAAGTAATGATCTGACGTTTGATGATGACACACCATGGCAACGAAAGGATGAATAGATCAGCAAAAATGGGCAAAACTGATGAGCAAAGACGTCAAATCAACAAGGACAGAAACGCTATAATAGGCTCCACTACTTTTTTGTTGACACCCAACCCAAGTACAAAACGATAAGCGATCACAGACAAAGGCAATTCTATGCCTGGTTGGTCAAGTCATAAAAAAAACAATGCAAGTCATAATTTTTTTTTTGAAACCGAGGTAGCTAGCTGGCTCGTTGTGCATTCAAGAAATGGTTTATAAGAGCAAACATGAGCATAAATCCAAAAAAGAAGGATATATCTAAACTTCTGCCTATGGCATTTTATTTGTTTGGTTCAGAAGCGGATTGACAGGCGATTCAATTGTCTTATTTTTTGGGTGTAATTAAAACAGTTATTGGTCAGCTTCTGAACCAATCAAATAGAATGCCCGAGGCAGTTTTACTCGCTTTTAAATCCTTTACAAAGTCGTCAACAATCTAAGATGCAAATTCAAACATATAAAAGCAGGGCCGTAGGAAGAAGCTTCGGATTGGGGGGCAATTGTTCTTAAAACAAAAGAGAACAATACATCTAATTAATTCGTGTGACGTAGCACCATTGTTTTCAAAATTATTGGGGGGGCTTGAGCCCCACCTGCCCCCCCCCCGCTTCCTACGGGCCTGATGAAAGGAAGCTTACATTTGTTGATCAAATCTTGTCAAAAGTGCTTGTCACAGATCTACAGACTCTCACTCAATATACACTCTCTCGTTTATAAGAATACTATAAATTTTGTCCAGCCTCGATATTCTTAAGAAATTTTCGTTTTGAACCTGAATGTTCTTAAAGTATATGTCAGCCATGCGATTCTCTGTTGTGAATATTGCAAAACGGGCAAATGCTGAAAATGAGACAAATATGCGAGCTGAGGCACAGAAAGAGCCCATGCGGTAAAATAGTGAATTGTAATACCTTTGCGTCTTATTTGTTGCACTTCTCTACGGCTGTATTGTGTTTCCTTTGTTGACTTCTGTATTGCGTAATTGTTCGAACAGGAGAGTTCGATGTGAAGTAACACTAACGCCGTACTAGCTCGCCATCCGCCATCCAAAGGCTAAATTAATAAAGTAACATATCAAAATGTTCCTC
Source organism: Aurelia aurita complex sp. Pacific (assembly GCA_004194395.1). Taxonomy (NCBI): domain Eukaryota; kingdom Metazoa; phylum Cnidaria; class Scyphozoa; order Semaeostomeae; family Ulmaridae; genus Aurelia; species Aurelia aurita complex sp. Pacific. The sequence goes on along the minus strand of REGL01000415.1, from coordinate 40,014 downwards.
AATCATCGAACTGTACTTTCCAATACTTTGTTTATTCATCTGCAATGTTTAAAATGCAAAAATCTGCCACGTCTTCGATGCCAGTCTGCGTAGGGGTAACAGACGGTAACAGAGCGATCGAAGAGACGGTAACAGAGCGATCGAATTTCGAATGTTTTCGTCGACCAGCGTCGCATTGCTCTACACAGGGACCTACCGTTTCTCCGTTGATGAACCTAAGAGGAAGCATTGCATTCTGTAGCCTCACAGGGGGACCCTGTGTACATCCTATGCAAAGCAATGTGACGCTAGTCGGCGAAAACATTCGATCGCATTTGTTTGTCGACGAAAACATTACGTGTCATCGTCCTCTTTCTGTATCTTTTGGGAAAAGTTTTGTTTGATCTTATGTTTGAATACATCAATATTGTTTGTTGCTTTGATCTCAGATTATTCCATGTTTTGGGCCCTAGATAAGATAGGCATTTTTGTCCAGCATTACTTTTTCGAAATTCCACTGCATATGGCGTTTAACGCCCTCTCCGTGTGTTTAACGTCCTCTTCATTTAAAATTGAAGCGTTATAAGGGGTTATAAGATTTTATGTTTCGCGACGTGTTAAAACTCTGGCAACTTACAGTTTTCACCAGCCATAATAGCATTTTCTTTGAGCAATGAGTAACAAATTCGTCTCGTCTCCGCTCATATCCACTGCAAAAACATTCAAAATACACCGATCTGTACGACACGTGCTTCATCGAATGCAGGCATAATTCAGGTGTGAAGTCAAAATCGTGGACAATAACATAGCTCGTTTGATCAGCGCTGCTTTCCATAATAGTTCTTTTTTCTATCTATTGACTATGCTTCTAGTTAGAGACAGAATATCTATTCTGGGAGACAGACTCCTGACAGACTTCAAATTAAATGCAACAGAGTGTTAAGTGTAATTCCATGCTGCATGTGGTATATTGTTGCAAAGTAATTATGTTGTAATTATCTTACGACAGAAAAGGTATTTTCTATTGGATTTGTAAGGTAGTCAATGAAACTGGTATTTGAAGACCTAACTTTTCCTGCATTTTCTTCTCAAGTTTGTTCTATCGAAGGGCAACCAGGAAAACATGAGTGCAGCTAAAAAAATAAAAATTGTCTTTTTCTACTCGTGTGCTATGATTTTGATGCCTATGCTGCTTATTGGTCATTTTTGTCCCCTGTGCTGACAGCAATAGACCTTTTAACTATTCTACAAAGAGTCTGGATCGAGTGTTATTTTTATACACTTTTATACGCGAGGTTCGATCGAGTGGCGTTATAGGTTCTACAGTAAAAACCCGCGTATAAGAACCTAGTTGATTAAGAACCTACAGGCTGAAATTTTGCAGTTAAACCCCAATCATATAAGAACCCATCCAGCCTGCAATTTGAAATAGGTTCTTGTTTGTAGAGAGCATGTGGTCTTATTCACAAAAGAAATTTGTGGAAGAATAGAAAATGTTTATATTACCTGCTGAAAAGCTTTGAAAGATTTTCTCTGGATTATATAAGCATTTCTGATTCTTCCACAAATTTCTGTTCGGGAATATGTCTCATAAACTCAACTGATGTGAACTGACAGTAAATAATAGGCCTGAACTTTGAATCCGAAGAAAAGACCCAAAACATGAGAACCTACTAGTTAGGCTTACTTGCAAAATTGTAGGTTCTTATACGCGGGTTTTTACTGTATCGCTATTGTGCAAACTCGAAATTCTACAAAATGTAGCAAAATATCGTTCGATTCTGATTCTTTTCAGAATAGCTAAAGGTCTATTATTTTGTGGTTTCCCTGTGGTTCTGCGCAAACAGCAAATATATGACACGTGCGATGACGTCATTAAGATCGAGTGCAAAGGGAATTTCCAAGAATTCTTCAAAACAACCAGATGAACGATCTGATCGATTGCACCGAACGAAATTCGTTGACATTAGTTGACATTCGACACATCTCTACAAGCACAAAATCTTTTCTGAACCACTCGAAGCAGAAGTAACGGGTCAACGGGCCAGGATTTGGTACACGAAGCATCCGTGCAACCTTGGAACACGGTACGGTAAGCGTATAAACGAAGCTTGCACAAAGCTGACTAATTTTAGATTTTTATGATGCAATTCTGCGGGTGGCCTAGGCCTACTAAAATCTTCTCGCCAAGCAAAGGGGAACGTAAAGTTGTGATTTTTAACGCCAAGCCCTGTGATCTCAGAAGTAGAGTAGACAAGAGTTGATAAGACTAATCGAGTCTTCGATGCCTTGTCATGAATCAAGTGGCGGGGCACTACCTGGGATCGTGTCCGCCTCGACTGATGCTGTGGCTGCAAAGTCAGAGCACTGCTGCGCCACAAGCACGAAGTCAACCAAGAATTTTTTTTGTTAATAGGAAGAGGTTTTGAGATTCACTCAATTGTGGATTTGATAAATACACGACACGGTCTTGTCAATTTCCTGAGCTATATCAACAGGATTCAGGAAGACCTATAAATCCTAAAAACGCCATTATTGTAATATTCAGCATTGCTTACTAAAGGGAGCTGAATTATATTATCAGTCTTCATGTTTGCTACCTACCTGTCCCCTCCTTCCTGGACATTTAAAAATTAGCTTTTTGAAGAATTTCTGATGTTTAAGATTTACTCAAGTACCTTCCGAGTAATATGATACAGGAAACAAGTTAAAATAAAATAAAACATACACATCTTTTTTATGAGAAACTGCTTTCAAGAAACTCAACTCTCACGTCTCAGATCGTCAAAAATTAAGAAACTACAGTACTAGGAACGTTTTTTTTCATGAAGGAAATCCTGGACATATTCTTACTTTACTTTCACTTGTTTCCTGTGCACTTGGAAGGTACTTGAGTAATTTCTGAACAATAGAAATTAGGCTTAAAAAACTTGTTTTGACATTTTTATGTATGAACAGATGAGATAGTGAACTTGAAGATTGAATATTTAAGAAACTTTCAGTACTAGCCCTATTTCTTAGTTTCTTATCAAAAATACGTGCACAAAGTATTTCCTTTATCAAAATAAATAGTTTCTTCACAAATATTTTCCCAGTACTGAGTTTCTAATTTTTTGGTGATGTGAGAGTTGAGCTTCTTATAAGCGGTTTCTTATAAAAAATATGAGAAAACTATCTATTTATAAATCTATGAGATCTCATCTTTTAATTCATGTTATCCACTTTAACTGCAATTAGATACCCTAGTGATTATTATTATCAAAGCATCATATTATCATTAATGATCTCAGGAATTTTACTGCCAAGGTCCTTTAAATCAAGAAATATCAAGAAAATAGGAATCAAAAAGAAACTTTCAGTAAAATGCCACATCAGTGTTACATGTTTGCAGTATTTCTTCTAAAATATGTGTGGGTCTGGTATCTCCATGAGTGATAGGACAGTAAGTGTGTATCAGTGTGAAATTTTAATCAATAGTGAGCCACTACCAGGTAAAAATAAGTTCAAAACACAAAACAATAGATTCGGATGGCTTGCTATACTGATAAAAATTTACACTAATACACACTTGGTGTCCTATCACTCACGGTGTCTCCAGGAACGCTCTTAATACGATAAATGCGTGATTGAAATATTCATGAGACATTGTTTTGAAATGTTCATGAGGGCACAGGTAGTGAACATGAAGATTGTTATGGAGCATTTAAACTCTCAAGAAACTGGGAGAATTCAAAATCTGATAATTTTAAGAAACTTACATTACAGTACTAGCCAAAATTCTTAGTTTCTTATAAAAATACAAAGATAATATAAAATTTATTTCCTCTGAAACTTGTACTTGAGTGAATTTTTTATCTTGAGCAGGTCTAAATTCTTTCATTTGTAGGAATTGAAGGTTGCTGCTTTGTCAAAGAATAATGGCAAGTCGCCTGGAGAAATCGAGAGCTTTTCAACTGCTTCAAGAAGAATGGGAAGAGCGCGGTACATCAGGCATTAATGATTACCTTGCTTTGAAACACTTCATATTGAAATGGATGGATGAAAAACCCGAACTAAATCTGCCGTACGAACTTTTGCGAAGTCAATTTGTTGCTACTTTGTCCCAAGTCTGTTCAAAGGAAGACATAAAGAAAGGCAGGGTTGCATTTAGAGTCAACGAAAGATCAGAGTACCTAAGATTCCATCGGGTAGGAAAGGTAGTAATGGAAGCACGGGAAACCTTTTGTGGAGTTTTGAAGCAAAGTGCAATAGGACAATTTAGTTACAAAGAGTTGTGTAACGAGTTCATGATTGCCAAACTAGCCTACCCTTCAGTTAATTTGTTGCAAATGACTCTTCATTTGGTAAAGTGTAGTTTCCTCTTAATTAGCTTTTTACCCACTGATACAAGTGATGAAGAGAACCCGAAAAGAACTGACAATCAGATCAGGAGTGCCGCAAGAGTAGAAGATAATGCTTTGAAACAACAGGGACAAAATTTGATGAGCGTGGAGACCAGGTGAGTTCAGACAGTACTAGACTAGTTGGCCCAGCATGGACAACAAACACTGATTTGCTGAAAGAACACTTGACAAAAACAATAGGAAACGCAAATATTTGCTGTTTTTACTTGAGTTTACTACCTTTTGAAATACAGTTTTCTTCACCAGGGCAGTTAAAATATTTCCCCTCTTTAATACACTCATTTTCTTTATAAGAAACTAAGGTCCGGGGCTGGTAGGTAGTTTCTTAAATTTTTGGGCCATTTTGCTACCACAAGTTTCTTACGTGCTTCTTATATTTTTATTGCCGGAAGTTTAGAGTTGATTTTGTCTTGTGTAAAGGGCTCCCAAATTACTTAGTAAAATCTCAAAACGAGTAAATAACATGATTCGCACTCAAATGATGTCCAAACAGTTGCTTTAACTGCACAGTGTCAAAATATTTTGAGTGTGATAGGAAAATTAAAACTGAAAATTGCAGAAGTTTCTTAGCTTTTTTCAATTCAGGTAGGGTTGTTTCTTAGCTTTCGAAAAATTGAGCCTACCGTTTCTTATAAGCGGTTTCTTATAAAAAAAAAATGGGTGTAATGGTATCATCCATTCGTTCGTTTGTCTGGTCAAAATGGGGTATTTTTTTAATCGCATGTTACGAGAAGTGATCTGGCAGACATTTCTTTCTCCAGATTTATTTTCAGCTTTATTTTCTGTTCTACAATTCGCTGTTATACGTGATTCAAAGGTAACTCGTGGATTAAAGAGTAACTCGCAAAAAAGCAACTTTTGTAATAAAAAGACACTCGCAAAACAACAATTTACACATCAAAAATAACTCGCAAAAAAGCAACTTATAGAATAAAAGTAACTGGTAGCTCGTAAAATAAAACCGAAAACAGCCCTGAAGGAGTTCTCCATGGTAGGACGAAATATTGGCGTCATTTTTATCATTTTGCGGTGTTCCTGATCTTTGCTTCAAATGAAAATGCTCACAACTTGTAACTCATGACTCACGAATGAGTAAACCACCTTATACGCGGCCTGTTATCAAATGATATTAGTAGAAAGTTGTACGAAGAAACTGTAAAAAGAAGTTCAGATGCAAAAGAGACAAGATATTTAGCACACTGAGGCCTTTCTGACTTGTGTGTCTTCATCAGAGTGTGACTTACAAAACTTAACTGATTCTAAAGTTACGTTATGGGTATACATATAATGTGATTCAATTAACAGATGAATTAACAATTTCCTGAAAAAATATTTTCTTTGTTTTAACTAATTAAGTGTTGCATGTCCAATCAAATGAAATGCACGTTTTTAGTTTTGCTTCTTCAAGTAACTACGTCGTTTCCATTTCACTTCAGGAAAAGGTTAGCAGAAGATAAGAACGGCATAACGGTTTCATTGGCAGCAGACGACTTCATGGAAGCAGAGAGTGACAAGGAGGAAGGAATAGTTGATTTTAGGTCACAAAATGTTGGGGAAAGACGTTCTGTCACTCTGAATATTACGTATCATAACGACGGCAAGATGAAGATAACTACCTGTAAACTGCTTGATAATTGTGATGTCTTTTGTGTTGAGGATGATTTAGAAATAGCAGCAGGAGAGAGGGTAAGTTGAGTTGAGCTACGTCATTGATGTGAGCACATCTTTTTGGCTGAGAAAGGAAACAGAAAAAGGAACAATTATTGATGCTTCTTGGCAAAAGAAACTTTTGGTACTTTCCCAGCCAGTAAGGATGACCTCCATTTCAAATTTGTGCTCCAAATTAAGGTTTTCAACTCTTTTCAGGTTTGACACCTGTGTCCAAAATAGAAAAAACCGGGGTAATTTGGGGCATCCGGCTAAAAAGTAAAGAATACGTAAAGTGAAGAAATGAAATGGAATTTTCAGATATATCAAATGATCAAATGGTTTGACATTTGGTTCATTTTCAGAGAATAATTTCTAATGACCAAAGTTTTTGTCCCAAATTACCCCCAGTTTACCCCAGTTTCATCTCTGTATGTTCCCCATTGCTGGACGTTCCTTTTTTCTCTGTGAATTTATCATCCCAAAAATCCACTAGAAAGGAATGGCGTTGAGAATTGGACAGAAATGCGGGTCACTTTAAGATTTCAAGACCAAGCAAGGAATGACATAAACAAGAATAAATCCATTTTCGTGTGCACCAGAAACAGTCGTAAGAAATGAACTAGCTAATTTAACACCTTTTTCATCATACTTAGGTGGGTTTATTTAAGAAAAACTCGTGCTACAAAATCAAAATTACATACAGCAGCAAAGGCGTTGGTACCCACAAGACTCCGTTGGTCCTCGAATTTCAAAACGAAAATGGAGAACATTACTTTGAAATCTGGCGTTTCTTGAGTGGCCAAACGAAGAATGAGGAAATGGATGAAATAAAGCCTACAGCTCCATATAAAGCATTTGATCCACGAGAAACTGCTAGAGATCCATCCAGTGAGATTATTCCTGGAGTTCCTCCTGAAGGGTATGTATTTTGATTTTATCCGTTTGCTGGTAGGATGTACTCTACAACAATGCAACAACAATGACAACAACAACAATGGTTGCAACAACAACAATGCAACCATTGTTTCTCTCAAATTGCTCAGAACTTTTCACAAGTACAGCATATGTATCAGGCATCTATTTCTATCTCTATTCTATTTCTACTTCAAATTTTTTAAACACGGTAGTGCCGCCAATCCAAATGGGTTGTCTTTCAAGGAGCCGTGTAAAAAAGTGACGAATGAAACAGATTACACACAGAAGTACTCTCCTCCGCAAGGTTTCTTTATTTCTATTCACTGTATAAAAGAAGTTCGGATGCAAAAAGGACAAGATATTTAGCACACTGAGGCCTTTCTGACTTGTGTCTTCATCAGAGTGTGACTTACAAAACTAAACTGTTTTTTTTGTAAGTCACGCCCTGATGAAGACACAAAGCAGAAAGGCCTCAGTGTGCTAAATATCTTGTCTTTTTTGCATCCGAACTTCTTTTATACAATTTATCCGTACAACTTTCTACCAATATATATATTTCTATTCATATGTTCCGCAGTTCCATGATCCGTGGTCCGTAACAGAAATGTGTTTAGCATATACATATCACTCTAATCTCGAATACCTGACCCACTAAGAAACATTTCCTAGTGTTTAGCCAATAGACGATTGCGTTTAAGATGGCGGCGAGGAATTTTTTACCGAGATGCACTACGTTCTTTAATCGAATTCGTATAGAACCGTTAAAGAATCTTAATTAGAACGCAATGCATCTTGGTAAAAAATTCCTCGCCGCCATCTTTAGTGCAATCGTCTATTGCACTGAATCAAATCTGCTTCGAAAGTAAATTGAGGCCCATCTTCCCCGCCCTTACATACTTGCTCACAAACTTGAGCACGTCCAGAATTCAATGAGTTTACTCTTTCAAGTAAATCACAGACCAACCTTTTTCGAGACCAAAAGAATGCTTAAACATTGGTTATAACAATAAATACTCAAACTTTGTCACCAATTCTAGCCAGCCTGTGTCCCAGCTACAAAAGGCTAAAACAAACTTCCACCGATAGAAACATCAACAACCCATTGGATCAGCTTTTCCATTCTTCCAAAAAGTGCAACTGTTTTTACTCACCATTCATACTTCTGTTTCATCCTATTAGCTTATCAAATGGAACAATCGAAGTCCCCCTCGACGACTGCAAAGTTCCTCGAGAGCTGCAATCTACTACCAAACATGTTAGAATTCCAGAATCATGGAAAGAAATCTTGGAACAAGATCTAACTTTGCAGAACCACAAGGCCAAGTTTGATGCTTTGCTGTATATCGAAGAAATGCAGATGGAAGTTGACATCAGACGATATGATATGAAAGATGCTGAAATGACAAAGGAGAGCAACGACCATCTTGGACTCAAGGTAGGCCAATTATATAACAGCAACGAAGTAACGCTGTCTGCATCTTATCCAGATGTATTTTAGTGTCGAATGAAACGGAAAATTGATGCAAAATATAGCAACAAAATGAAGAACGCGATACCACCCAGCGTACAAAATTAAAATATTTCATTCCATTTCATTCCATTTCATTCCATTTCATTCCATTTCATTCCATTTCATTTCATTCCATTTCATTTCATTTTTTACCTGAAGATGATGGTACAATTTATCCTTGAGACAATTTGGATGTTTTCCATAAGACATTTTTGACCCAAGTGTTCTTTGTAGGAGGTTTTGTCTTTCAAATAAAAACTAACAGTAGACCGATTATCTTAGTCCCTTGTATCCCTGTGGTACACCTTGCTCAACAATGACTCATACTAAAACATTGAAAAGACGACCCTGCCTAGGCCCATTCTTAGCCATCATCTCGCATGAACGAAACGCAGCAAAAACCCACTTGGCACACAGCTAATGACGAAAACTTACCATACGTATAGAGTGTAAAATTTACACTATCAACTGAAGCTTGAATCACGTTGAAATTGCCACGATGTTTTCTTGTGTGTCAGGGCCTACACATGGTCAACTTTTTGAGAGTAACATCATGAGTCTCTTTTGACCAAAGCGATATCATCAAGTCAAAGAGCACAGGGAAAACAGGACTCTTCTTCTCAAAAGTTTACCATTTCCTAAATAGTTGTCATGCCTGCCTGAGATTAAGTGTCCCCTCTTTAAACTTCAGGTACCTGGCCTCGCTGAAAACAGACCTTCTCTTATTCCCGGTGATCGAGTTTATGTTCAGGAAACGAAGAATGGAAAACCAGTGGAACACAGAGAATACGAAGGGTTTATTCATTTTATTGAAGAGGAGAAAATTTTGCTAAAGTTCAAAAACAGGTTGGTATTTCGAGCATGTTCTGTTTTTGAGGTCCATTCATTGCAAGAAAAACCCGTAAAACGGAGATGAGCAGCCTGAATTGATTTGATTGGCTTTTCTCAATATTTATTTGCTTTTTTGTTTCTAGAAGTTAGTAAAATGTTGGAAGTAACACTAAAATGGAAAGGTAAAAATTGCACACGCTGAGGTGAAAAATTCGAGTTAAAATTTAGATAATTTCTTCTCTATGTAGTTTATTCGAGCTGAGCTGAAGTAGCCCTAGATTACAATGTTTGTCTTACATAAACATAATTTTTTCATTTCATTGACAGTTGCATTTCAAGTGGCTCCCATATTCTATAATTGTCTTGGCGCAATACAATGAGATGATGAGGCTTTCAAGCAATCTTAATGCAAACAAGGGGGATAAATGGGATAATGGCTCTCCTTCATTCCTTTTGCTTTGTTTATTTCTCGCGTAAACTCTCAATAACTTCTGGCGTATTTCTGTTTCAGAGTTTGTCGTAAACCACTTGCTTCTCAAACAAATTTCCATCTCTAAAACAACTCCTCACCACACAAAATGAAGGACTCAAGCACCCTTCCAATCTCTAAAAAGCAAATAAAGTGCTGGAAAGGCGATAAATGCAACTGCAGACTTGACAAAATATATGTATTGCAGGTTGGGTTGCTAACAGGACAGACCTTTATGTTTTTATCCTCACATAATAAAGTAGTACTAATTTGAATGTTGTAATTTTTTAAATTTTGTATAGCGTAAAGTAGGCTTAAATTAGCTGTAATTTAGAGCTATGATTGATTCTAGCCTACTGTTAAAACAAAGTAATGATAATGATGATGATGATGATGCTGATGATAATGATGATGATGATGATAATGATTTTCTTTTTTCAAGCTTCCACGGCAGCTTCATCAAAGGGAAACGCTATCATGTCCGGTTCAGTTTCAATCGCTTGCCGTTAAAACTTCAACACAGAGCACTTAAACTTGCACATGAACTTGTGGAGGCTGGCAGATTTCCCTACTTGGATATAGACACCAAAAATGCATCGAGGGATTTTACTGACCTTAACTTGAGGTACGATTTTTTCATGTTATGGAGAATTTACATTGAGAATTGCAAAGAAGAAATTTTATCCCCAATCGTTAAAATCATATCCCTAGACATGTAAAGCAACATTTGGTAAGAAACAGTGTTGTGTTGAGCCCAAACATAAACACACCTTTTTGGTTAAAGTTACGTGATTGACCTAACATATGTGATTGACCTAACATAGGGCATAGAAATGCCAACGCACCCTATTGTTCCTCTAGCTAAACAATTTGCACGCACGTGTCGAAATAATCAAATGCAAAAGGCGATTTTTAGACTATTGCCGTCAACTAACTTTAACGACCTCGGGTTGAAAGCTTTTATAAATTTCTTCACGGGAAATTTTTGATCCCGGATTTTAGCACCGAAACTTAAACTTAAATTAGTGTATAGCGTAAACACTAATTTTAATACTCCAGGTATTTGTGATGTTACGTTGATTGATGACGATAACAAGTTTCAAGCTGTCAGTCAGTCTTTATGAAAATGATTCTTCCAGCTTGCATGATATAAAGATTGAGAAGAACGAAGAACAGTACACTGCAGTAAAGAACATTGTCTCTGGCACATCAAAGCCTTTTCCATACATCATATTTGGTCCACCGGGGACTGGGAAAACTGTAACAACAGTGGAAGCTATGAAACAGGTATATTTCGAGGTCCCAGAAAGGATCATTTTCTTGGAAATTTCTTTTTTATATTCAATCTACAAGAAAGAATTACTTAAGACAATACTTACAGACTACTTTACTCAATGAAAGAGACTATACCACAGGGAGCAAAAAACCATGACCAGCCCATGGCCATTAGATAAAGAAACATGCAACTACTTTAAAACTAAATATACAACGATGTTTACTGATAAAGACTGGAACTTTCACCCATAGATCCGGAAGAATTTCTGAAAAGTATACCCATAAACCCGGAAAAGCCGAAAAAGTTTACCCATGAATGAAGTTTTACAAAATTCGTACCCATAAATCTGGCAAATATAATAAATCGTTGAAAAACATGTACCTATAAATCCGGACTCTATCATAAAAATGCACCCTAAAAAGTGGCACAACCCCGTACCATGGAGAACTTAAGTTACCCCCCCCCTGGGTTGATGCCTCAGACAGTCAATAGAGTTAGTATTTTTTGAATCGACATCATAATCTTTACAGTATGATTTGTGAAATAGTGGATGACGTTTTTTTTTGCTCACTTGGTACTCCACTCTTTTAGGTGCTGAAACTACAACCAACAAGTAGAATTCTAGCATGCGCACCATCCAACAGTGCAGCTGATCTCATGTTGGAGAGATTTCTAGATTCATGCCCAATCATGGTAACAGAAGTATTTCGTCTGAATGCATTCAGCAGAGCAATCAAAAGCCTTCCCGAAAAGCTCAAGGTACCGTGAAAGTTTTCGCAGGGGATGAGTCGTTTTGGTCTCCAGGGGATAGGTGGGTAGGCTGGGGTAAAATAGCTTGTGCTGATTGCTGGAAAATAGTGAATTCTGAATTGATAAATCAACATTCACTGTGTCACGGAGGGTAGTTCGATCGATCGTAGCTGGAGGTAAACCGAACGAAGGTTTTAGCAAAATGTATCCAAATTTATCGCCCAATCCATTTTACCCCAAATTTACCCATTATACCCCCCAATATACCATTATAACCTTCGGTCAACAGAGAGACTCATTCCCCAACGCTTGTAGAAACGGAATGGGAATAGCTCCTGCATGACCTCTTCAATAGCCGGGGGGAGGGGGGTACATGACTTGTGGATGGACGGGGGTCTGCCGCTCGGTTTTCAGAAAGCTACCCTCTTCTAATTACCGAAACTTGCTTTTGATACCCACTTTTATGATGAATTTTGGCGGAAAACTGCCCATTTTAACCATTTTTTGCGAATTTCAGCGAAACCACACCCATGTTTATGGAAAATCTGCCGAAAAAGGACCCTTGTTTAGAGAATTTTAGGCCCAAAAACCCACCCATATGGGCGGCACATACCCGTACCCTAAACATGTTATGTACCCCCTCCCCCCGGGCTACAATAGTTCTACTAAAGGTTTGATTATGTGGCATTGGAGCTTCTATCACTATTGTATACATTCGAACATTCTACAAATGTATCAAGATATCGTTCGATTCGGATTCTTTTAAAGATCTATCGGGCCTAAATCACCTGCTACTTGTTTCTCAAAACCACTGATCTTCAAACGCCACAGAAGCAGTTTTCCAGAACTGCTGTACTATAAAGCTTGCTATCAGAACTTAGATAAATGTCGATTCAAGCGATAAATGCAAAAAGCGCCTTCCTCTAAGCCATACTCTAATCAGCACATGACTTTGCGACAAAAACTTCTCGCAGATTGACATTTTTGTCCGGTTTTACAGCTCTATGGCCAAAAGGCCCTCAGTGGAGCGACAACAACAACAACAATTCAACTCAATAAGATGAGCGTAACTAGAGGGTCCTTATGTATGGAGTGAGGCTAACATCAACATTTTGAAAAAGTGTGTCCTCACAAAGCAACGTGATATGATGGAAAATTAATATGGCACCAAAAGTGGCTATATTGATATTTTATAATGAAGCTTCAATAAATTTGGCCATCTTGTATTAAAAACCCTTTCATTCATATGTACCAAATTTAAAGTCATTGCCACTTTTCAGATAATGACAGTTCCAAGGCAAATAAAAGCTAAAATTTTGCAAGAAATGGAAATGAGTCCAAAACATTACCATTTGTTTATTTATCTGAAAAGCAGACAAAGGCACAGGGGCATCAGTTTCGATATTTTTCAATATTTTTCTTTGTGTCTTATATCTGATTTGTTTCTTTTCCTTATTCCCGATTCCCGATGTTTCTTGTTTCAGATGCGCAGCGAATATATTGGCCGATGCAAACTCTCTTTTCGTTCGCATCTTTCTGCTCTCCTTCGCATCGGCCAATATATTCGCTGCGCATCAGAAACAAGAAACATCGGAAATCGAGAATAAGGAAAAGAAACAAATCAGAAATAAGACACAAAGAAAAATATTGAAAAATAACTGATGCCCCTGTGACAAAGGCTTAAAACTATAGCATAATAGGTAGTAGAGATGGGAAAATTGTATGGCTTTAACAAAGCTCTCAAAATATTTGTAAAAAGCCTTACAGATACTCACAATGATTTTGAAATGACATTTGGATATTTATGACAATGAGGATGGCTATAAAAATCAGTTAAAATTTATTCAGGATTATATTTGTCCCAAGATACCATAATCAATAAACCCAAGTTCAAGCTAGCAGAACATATTTTTCAATATTAATTCTTTTGCTAGAAACATTGCAAAATAGTGAAACGGGGATGGAAAGAAGGATTTGACATACCAAGTTGTGCAGAAGTCAAGAACTATCGGCTCGTTGTTTGCACTATGACGACAGCTGGGAGGTAAAATTTGTCTTATTCTCTTAAGTTTCGTTGATATATTGCATCAATATCGTAAATCCTTAAACAACTATGGCAATGTCAAGAGAATCATACCGGGGGACCCAGAAAAAAAGTGACCCAACGCAATCTGTCACAGAAAATTAAGTAAGTGACCGACTGAAATGCTTCAAACGTCGCTCTGTCACTTAAAGACTAGCCTATGCTATTAATATTTTTCGCAATTTTTTTCGACACGGTAAATTTCCAAAATTAAGGATTTCGAGGAAAAGGGCATGCCTGAAATCCTCAAAAAGTCGTCAAAAACAGGGGATCGATTTACAGCCATTTCAAATCTTCAAAACAACGAGGAGCGTGTTTCATTTCAACCTGGGAATAGGGAACCCCTGCTGGAAGTCTTCGAAGCAAGTTTATAGTCCCTAGGTACTTAAAGATATATAGGTGGTGCTGGTGGTGGTGGTGATGGTGGTGATGATGATGATGATGATGATGATGATGATGATGATGATGATGATGATGATGATGATGATGATGATGATGATGATGATGATGATGATGATGATGATGATGATGATGATGATGATGATGATGATGATGATGATGATGATGATGATAACTAAACAACGTAAATAATGTCTCTTTTAAGGCTCGTAAGCATGGGAGTTCCTCGAAATCATTTCAGCCACGTTTTCATGGACGAATGTGGCCAGGCGTTGGAACCAGAAGCACTGATACCGCTAGCTGGGTTGCTTGATGGAGGCAATGATGGAGGGCACGCTAATGGCGGGCAACTGGTGCTCGCTGGAGATCCGAAGCAGCTTGGGCCTGTGCTGAGGTCATCCCTTGCAATCAAGGTAACGCATTTTGATTGCTTCAGTCATATAGACAGAACATTTGTCGCGACGATACAATTATCAGTATAAGTTTCTGTTTGTTCAGTTAGAATGATAACATCCTACAAAGGTGTGAGTTTTCATCTGAAAGAATATTAGTGTGGACGGGGCCTAAGCAAGAACAGTGCCCATATGTAAGGGTTTTATGAGCCGTTTTCTTTTGCTTTAAGCAGCACAAGCACCATTTTCCTTGTTTAAGATAAATTTAAACACTCCGGGTGAGCCAGAAAGAAGATCCCAAATTCAATAGCATATAGCACCAAGATTACTGGTTGGATTTAAATGAATTAAATTTTGCTTGAAAAGCCAAAAGACTTTTTGTAACTTTTCTGGTGTTGTTATTAGCGCGGAAAATATAGTTAAATTCGACTTTACGAACATTTACTAGTTGCCAATTGCATTAAAAAGGCCCGAAAGGACTTCACTAAATCGTATTAAATATCCTCTTATAGAACAATAGATTAGGGCATTTCATCTCTAAAGAGTTATAGGAAATATATTTTCAAATTATATTTTCAGTTATTATAAAAATGCAAAGAAACGCGACAAAAACGCGAGGAAAGACTCACTCGGTAGAACACTGTAATCGATGGGTAAGCAGTCTACAAAAGAATCAACCAAATTTTCTCAGATAAAGCTTGATTAAACCAATTTGTTGTGAGACTGTAAGCCTTCAAGCCACATCCTTGAAAGACAACGTTTTCTTCGTAAATTTGAGCTCGTCGTGACAAAATTCTGGTACTGTATCTAAATATTCTGTGTTTGTTGATTATACTTCAATGGTTGAATTTCTTTTGATTTTTGCTTACAAGTATAATGCTAACATTTTACTGCTCCCTTCACTATTTCTACATTACTTTCGACTTACCTTCGAAACTTTCTCTGAAATAACTATTTCTTATGCCCAGTATGGCTTCCAGATGTCACTATTGGAAAGATTGATGCAAAAAGCTTCGAGATATCAACGAATCGATGGTGAATTTGATCAAAATTACATCACAAAATTAGTGAATAACTATCGCTCACATCCTGCTATTCTCAAGGTAAATCTTGACCAAAATTACATCACAAAATTAGTGAATAACTATCGCTCACATGAAGCAATCCTCAAGGTAAATTTTGAGTTTTTCAACAAGATGACAGATGACACACATAATTATTTTGTTACATTTCCTAGAGATGGCACTTTCTTCTTCCCAAAGGGATGATACGTGACAAAGCATGCACAAGTCATTGCTTTATAGCCTGCGTGCAGACTCGACTTTAGGATAGTCGAGTCTGCACGCAGGCTATTGTTTTAAGGCAAGAGTAGGCCTATTAGGAAACTTAGATCGTGATTTTATGCCGCTTTTAAAGTTTCTTGCATGTATTTTCTTGAGAAAATCACTCCTCATTTCAGAATGGAGTGGCCGATTTTAGTTAAGGGGATTTTAAAATATATTTGTACATGTCCACTGCTCACAGTTCTCACGACTCACAGATCCACGAGGTACAGGTGTGAAAAAGCTATTTCGTACCCTTTCAACCAATCGTATAGCTCGAATATTTGCACACGGCCAGGGCAGACTTGCCGCTAGCAAACTGTTATGTCCCATAATCTTTGTATGTCCCCTGCTCCGTCTTTTATAGCCAAATACAACTGTGAGAAGGCAGAAATATTATTTGCCAATTTTCGAAAGCGTATAGTTTTGAGGGGAGGAATTTAAAAAATCCCTGATACACTTTGGAAGCTTAGGATGTGCACTTCCTGCTGATATAAGTCAGATTTGGTACCTCAAACGCAAGGGTACAAATAGGTTTTGAAGGTGGTACACTCTTTTTAAGCAATAAATTTGCCTGCAAAATGTAATTTTATAATATTTGCCAATCATTTTGATACGGTTAGAATCCCCACATTCTTGTGCATGTATAGTTTAACTATGTTCCATTGATAGTTTGGCTTTTAGAGAGAGAAAACCAAATCTCGTGTTGCAAACGATATTACTGTTATGATATCTGTTTGAGGGAATGTTGGTGAGACCTCTCTTAATAAACTCCAAAAGCTACAAAATCGTGCTGCCAGAATAGTTACCGGCAGTCGATATGACCAGTCAGCCTTGCCACTCTTTCGTGCCCTAGGATGGCCCACGGTTAGGGAATTGATTGATCTTGAAACACTAAAAATATGAGCGACATGTTCAATAGAGTGAACGAAACAACCTCTCGCGTACTTAGGAATTCTAATATAAACCTTAGGACTCCAATGTTAAGAACATCAGCTGGTCAGAGATGTTTTTCATTCAGAGGGGCCAGTCTCTGGAATGGGTTGAATGATGAATTAAAAGGAGCACCTACTCTAAAGAAATTCCGGGAAGGGTTGATGAAATCCCACAAAGCATAAGTTGAGATGCTTTATGCAATGAACTCTTTTAATTTTACTTTTATTGATATTATTTTAATCAGATTGTAATACCTTAGTTTAGTTTTAGTATTTTTATTGCATGGCCCCCTGTAAATCAGTTTTTCTCTAACTGAGGGGCTACCATGCCTAAAAAATTGAAAATGAAAAAAATGAAATGAAATATCCACGGGGCAGTGGCCTTTCAAACGGAGAGGGTTTCTTTTATTCACCGGCACGGAGAGAGAACTATCTTTACATCATCAAATGGTCCCCAAGTAGCAATAGTGATTATGCTAAATGTACTGACAAATTAAAGAAGGCCTCTTAACAAGCTACAGCCCGCCAAGCGTGTTAACTTTTTTTCTTTACCCGGTTTTAACTTCATCATCACAAACTTTCTTTAATTTTTTTGAAATTTTTTCTAATTTTTTCCTGATCTCAAACTAGGCGGGCTGTGGAATAAAATATGCGAGGTCGATATTCAAAACTAAAACGTTGATCTATCAGTCAAGTAAATGCTAACTTAGATGTGAATATTTTGTTTGACGAAAGCACTCATCTTTGAAGCCCAAAAATTAGAAAAATGCTGGTAAAGTGGTTGTATGGGAACGAAAATTTCACGTTCCATTCTGGTCCATAATTTGCTAACCATTTACATTCAAATTCTATTTCTGAAACAGATAATTGTATTGAAGTTGTATTTCAACGGCAAGTAAATCATGGACCAGAATTGAACGTGGAATTCTTACCAGCAGTTTCCTAATTTTCGGTTCTAAAACATGAGTGCTTTTACGAAGCAAACGTTCACATCTAAGTTAGTCTTGGACTGATAAATTAACATTTTAGCTTTGAATACAGTAAAAACCCGCACATAAGAACTTTCATCGATTAAGAACCATTTCAGGCTGATATCTAAACTAGGTTCTTAATAAAGGGTCTTATTCATTCATTGGGAAATAAATGCAACATTTTTGCCAATCAACCTCTTTTGTGAACTGCAAAGCATTTCTTACAGAACTGTGATAGGCAGGGCCTGCAGGGATAAGATTGGGTTGAAATGGATAGGGTCAAGAGTGCAAATAAGTTTGGCTAAGATTTAGATTCACATATTTTCCCATATTAAGAACCTACACCCTGATTACTAGATGTGCCTCATTGCATAAGAACCTAAACAGGCTGAGTTCAAAATCTTAGGTTCTTATGTGCGGGTTTTTACTGTATCGGCTACGTTAAGTTTCATTCCACAGCCCGCCAAACGTGTTAACTGTTTTTTGACTCACCCGGTACATGGGAATTTTAACAGGCTTTCCCCTTTGCAGGTGCCAAACAAATTATTCTACGACGATGAGCTACAACCTGAAGCAGATGAAATAAAAAGAGCATCTTTGTGTCAATGGGATGAACTACCTGAGAAAAACTTCCCAATGATATTTCACGGAGTGCAAGGAACTGACTGCAGAGAAGAGAGCAGTCCCTCGTTTTTTAATGCAGCAGAAGCAACAGAAGTTATGGGTTACATTAGAAAGTTGCTTGACGAGAAACGCTTTGCTGTTGAGCCTGCACATATTGGCATTATTTCTCCTTACAGAAAGCAAGTAAGTATGATGAATACCATGGATCGTTCGTTTTTTAATGCAGCATAGGCCACTATTGATATGGGTTACATTAGAAAGTTGCTTGGCTTCATTTCAGTTCTCTTTTTTAAATTCTATCAATTCCTCAGGTAGCAAAGATACGCCAGCTGTTTCAAAAAGAAAGAAATTTCCGCCACAACTTTTCAGACATCAAAGTTGGATCTGTTGAAGAATTTCAAGGCCAAGAAAGAAGAATCATTATAATCACAACAGTGCGAAGTAACCAGGATTTTCTCAAGATGGATTCTGAGTTTCGTCTTGGTTTCCTTCGAAATCCAAAGGTTTGAGCAATCTAATTTGTCAGTCTTTCATCGTTTATTCTTCCTTTCCTTCTTCTTTCTTTATATTTTCATAAATCATACTTTAATCAGTTACAATTTTTTTACATCAGGCAATTTTAGTTACTCCAATAAAAGATAATACTTTCGTTAAATATTGGTCTAATTATCTTAAAAAATATTCATGCAGAAATGGAATAAATAATTAAACAAAGCAACAATAATTGAGGCTAAAGTCAAGAAGACATTGAAGGCAAGCTGTCTTGCTTTACATAGCCTTCTGCGCGTTTGTAAAGAGGATGGTTGCTTGATATATGTCGATAAAATATTCAAGTGTTTGACTCCCTTCCAAGCAAATCGGCTTTTGTTATTCATCTGATTCATATGCTGTGTAGCAAGCGTGAATTTTGAAACAAACAATTAGCTCTCCGACAAACAAAGCGATTTTGCCGTTCTAAAAAGATAGACTCCACACCTTCAGCATATCCGCACAGAATGATTTGCTTTCTCTGCTTATTTTGATTTTATGAAGTAAGCCCAGAAGTTTGAAATCTATTCTTTCGAAAATAAATCGCTCTGTGATGTCGGAGAGCTGAATTTGTTGTTTTACAAAATTCATCTTGCAACGCTGTGTAGGGTTCATAGGATTCATTCATATCTATCTTTCAGCGTTTTAACGTGGCAGTCACCCGTCCACAAGCATTGCTTATAGTTGTTGGCAATCCATTTGTGCTGTCAGTCGATCCACATTGGAAAGAGTAAGTTGAACAAATTATACCGAATGATTCAAGGCAAGTTCTAGCGTTTATTCAAACATGCGAATCCAGCAGTACCCTGCCAAATATCCACCATACCAAATAAAGGCCAATTGTAACAATACCATCGTTCATTTTTGATAAATAAAATCGGCGAGGCAGGTTAGGTGTGTCATTCTCATTTCGAACCATAAGTAGTAGTACATTAAGTTCCCACATTTAAGAAACGGACATTTAAGAAACTCGAGCCTGCTTTCATAGGGAATACTTGATCCCTTTCAAGAAACAAAACAGTCTGTTTTCAATTTCTTATCAATGGTTAAAAATATGAAACAGTGTTTATTGCACTGTCAAAATTGTTTTCCAACTCTCAAATCCGACATTTTAACACAAAGCATCCAAAGGGAAATTTCTCATTGGACATACATATCAGAAATCTTATAGCCTCTTCCAAAGATATTTTCTTACATATATAGAAAACATACAGCCTGATTAAAAATTTTGAGTTTCTTGCATGCAGAAACTCACTGTACAAGGTAAGTAAAAATATCTCTTCAATTTATGCATTCTCTGCTCAATTTTGGCAGGTTCTTGGACTTCTGCAGAGAGAAAGGGGGCTACAAAGGTTGCAGATATAGCGAGGATGAAGTAGCGAGGATGACAGAGAAAATGAATGAACTGAGTTTGATGCCAAGCAATGATCTGACATTTGATGATGACACACCGTGGCAACGAAAGGATGAATGAATCAGTAAAAATGAGAAGCAAAGATGTCAAATCTGTTAGAATTATGATGCAAATAGTTGTTAGACTCTTCTTTTGAATGAATAGCTTGAAAACAACTTTAGGTACTTTACAGTAGTTCTATAGTTGGCATTTTTGATATCTTGACAGACAAAATCGGCTTGATAACGGGCTATGCTCGAAACGTCGTGCTTGTTTGAATTCGCATCAAAGTGCTTATATTTTACTTTATTTACTTGTTTAAAATCGGCTAAGGTTTGTTTACAACCATTTCAAGTCAAGTCATCAGTCTCTTGATAAAACATCTTTGAATTCGTTAACATATTTCATGCCATGAAAAGTATTATTGAACATTAAAACTTCCCAAGAGTATGGTCACATGACTTAAAATGGTTGAAACAAACCTTAGCCAATTTCGTCTACAGGGTGTCCCAGAAAAATTGTGCCCCGTTTGTCTGAAGATTGTGACAAAACGGCAAAAGATTCTCGCCAAACTTTTGCATGATGGTGCTCTTCACATGTTCAATTAAAGTTTGCTACCATCCCCATGAAAATCCGTTGAAAAATGATGGAGCTATGACCTTCAGAAGACCAAATTTGCCTGATCACTGAAACCAGCGGTCGGCCATTTTGTCTTAATATTTTGCAGCGATAAATGGCATCATGGATTGAAAATGAAACAGCAGCCTCCAATGTCGTAGCTCTCGTGAAAATTCCGATTTTTTTTTTTTTTTTTTTTTTTTTTAAGTTGGCTACCATCCCCATGAAAATCCGTTGAAAAATGATGGAGCTATGACCTTCAGAAGACCAAATTTGCCTGATCACTGAAACCAGCGGTCGGCCATTTTGTCTTAATATTTTGCAGCGATAAATGGCATCATGGATTGAAAATGAAACAGCAGCCTCCAATGTCGTAGCTCTCGTGAAAATTCCGATAATCCTCGGAGGGTTCCAATATTTCTGACCTCACAGAAAATATTCTTACCTCACGTGGAGATACTTATCACTGCAAAATAGTAGAACAAAATGGCCGACCACTGGTTTCAGTCATCAGGCAAATTTGGTCTTCTGAAGGTCATAGCTCCATCATTTTTCAACAGATTTTTACGGGGGTGGTTGCAAACGTTAATTGAATATCTGAAGAGCAACATCAAGCAAAATTTTTGCGAGAATCTTTTGCCATTTTGTCGCAATCTTCAGACAAACGGGGCACAATTTTTTTGGGACACCCTGTATAATTTTCAAAAGTACAGCTCTTTAATTCGTCGCCTAGTGCTGACATTATGACGTCCTCAAACCGCTAAATTGTAAATCAGACAAGATAAGGATCACTTTTTACAACCTTCTTCTATCACTTCAAAAACAAGCATCTTCTGGAAAATTCTGCATGTTTTTTGTTACTGTAGAATTTACGATGATTACGGTAGTACTCAAGGTTTTCCAGTGATTTTTTTCATGCAACGGTGTAATTTCATCAAAAACGTAACCAAGAAATCAAAATAGCCAATATCTGAATAACAGTAAAGTACCAAAGTTGCTTCTAGATGCACGTATTTTTTATAGATAAACCGCTTATAAGGAACTTAGCTCAGAGCTCAGCTCGAAAGACGACTTGGCAAGTCTATACTAAGACTGTCTCAAAGACGGTTCTAAAGGGGGGGGGGACCGTAAACAAATCGGATAACACCGCACGTGGCCATTGTTCTCGATTGTTTTCTGCAGTTTGTTTGGTGGCTTCACCCAAGCCACCAAAAAATGCTCGTTCAAAATCCACTTATATCCAAGCAATCCCAAGAGATATGAATGTTTGGATTTTTCCTCTGTGAAATACAAAGATAAATCTTCAAAATGATGCTTTCATTTTCGATAAAAAAACAGGTAAACATCTGTGTGATATTGCCCATCAAAAAGCTTCAAAATCACCGTTTCGGAGCAAAAATCAAAAATTTGGAGACGGAGCCCCTTAAAGTCAGTTTAACTTCAGATACAATGATAAGTTCTTTGACGAAGTCTCAAAAATATTAGAAGTGAAATATGTAGATGTTGTAATTTTCAATATATTCACTGGTTGTTGCCAGCACGATATAATACTTACAAAAATATTTGATTCCAAATGATACAGTGTACATTCTCTTTCAGAAGATATGTTTCATTATATATCATATATATCGGCAGTATATATCATTTGTCTTAATTCAACCCACAACCAAGGGCGCCTACCTTGTAGGAAGTGTGTTTATTGCCAGTACTGTAAAGTAATTGGTGTCCTGTGACCCAGTACCGAGAGTGTCCTTTTTTTTTTTTTTTTTTTTTTTTTAGACAGCGTGATTTTTGATTGGTCAACACTAACAGACGTTAGAATTTGAAAATCCTTATGATATACACAGATTAACAGGACTGGGTCGCAGGCCACCAATTACTCTGTGAACTGGGTCACGGGTACAGTACTGGGAATAAACACACTTCCTACAAGGTAGGCGCCCTTGCCACAACTAAAGCAATTTATTTCCAGTAATTTAACAGTAATCAATTTAGTACCGCTTAATTCAGTTTGAAAAAACAGAGCAAGGAATATGCCTGGTGTCGGAAATAAATTATTGAAATTTTACAAAGAGCACCAAAATTATATTTTGCTACTATTTCTAGAAGTTCCGTCTGCTTAATTAGAAGGCAGCTTCGCTAAACCAGCGACATACCGAGGATTTCGAAAGGGGTGATCCGATAGCTGGAAAAATTGAATCCTTCTTCTTGGTACCGCCCTGTATGGCTAAGATTCAAATAGGCTATTTTTTGTCATAATATCTAGAACCATGAGTCGCAGATTTTTTACTGTAGTTATTTTCTCCTTCATATAAATTAGGTACTCCCTGGTCATACATACAACATTTTGCTTCGACAAATCTATGAAAAGAGGGAGCCGCGGCTCTCAGTCTTTGTGCTAAACTGAGAAACAGATTATTTTTCCTCAATGAAGCGCCCGGGGGGGGGGGGGTATACCAAGGAGTGGGTACTTTTGGATAGCTTATTTACCCACAGTAGATCTCAAAAAATCAAACAGAAATTTCAAAATGCAAAAACGTCGTATGCTATTTTCGAAGTAGCTTAGCAGTTAGATGGGAGGGGTTTATTCATGGGACACTGGATAGCGAAAAAGGACGTTAAAAACATACTGAAAAACCAGATTCTGAGGCATGTCATGCAAGACACGATGTTAATTTTGCTTGGAGGATGGCTCAGTGGTAGCACGCTTGACTACCAACAGGAAGGTTGGTGGTTTCAGTCCCCTCCCTATCGCATACCTGCTACGTAGAGTGAGGAGTGAGGTGCATGTTATGCAAGACACGATGTTAATTTTGCTTGGAGGATGGCTCAGTGGTAACACGCTTGACTACCAACAGGAAGGTTGGTGGTTCGAGTCTCCGCCCTATCGTACCTGCTACGTAGAGTGAGGAGTGAGGTGCTCAATCAAAACAATGTTCCTTCTTCGAATGTTTGAAAAGACCAAGCTATCCAAGAGCTTTTCTGGATAAATTTTAGTGATTTTCCAAACACGTAAGAGATGTTTTCGAAAATCAATGGAATCAGCCTAAATTCTTGGCTGATGTATGGATGTCTATGTACCTATCAGCTATATTTCTAGCGCCCAACAGTTCGTTTCAATAGCGATAACGGCCAGCTACTACTCAAATTGCGTGCTAAGTCTAAGAAAATCTTGCGTCTAAATCATACTCCATTAAAACCAATATTGCTTAAAACATTTGAACGAACAAAAGATGAATACAAAAATAAACTCTCGTGGAATACAGAGGATGATATCTAACATGGAAGCATTTGACACAGGAAAGAATACGATGAAGTTTGCTAATTCACGAGTAGACTTGTACCCTAAAAATACTGCATTGTAAAGTAGTTTATTACAAACCGTGCAACTGCCAATTGGTGATTCCAGAGCTTTTATTAATTCCATTGGTAGGAAAGGTTGTTCTGGGATCTCTGTCCTCTCACCTGCATTCAGTTTGCCTGAAAATATGCACATATCAATAAATATCTAAATTGCCATATGTTTGCTTCGTTCAATTTCTATCTTGAATATCCCCCGGGAAACCACCGGGTATTTGCTCCTAAACATATTCCCGTGCACTTGACTGTAAATCTTTCCCGGGTGCCGGGCATTGGACACCCCTGGGCAATTTTCATCTGCGTAAAACCCTGTTCGGTCGGCCCCGTATGACTCAAGAAATGCAAGGTCTTGACAAGGGTGCCTACCCTATACGAATTGTGCTCATTCGCAATCCTGTTTTCATGACATGGTACACAGATAAATTTTTTGTCCCGTTAATCAATGTATAACACTTTACTTACGGCGACTTTCAAATTCTAACGCCTGTCAGTGTTGACCAATCAAAAATCGCACTGCCTTGTTTCCTGTGGTCATCTCTTATGGTAGTTGATATCGAATCAATCAACACTGGAATTTGAAACCACGAAATTCTTCTTACGTCATCTTGACAGGACAGCAATGGCTCTGTGTACTATGTCATGAAAATAGAACTGCGAATAAACGCAATTAATACAAGTTAGGCATTCTTGGTCTTGATACCAGATTTAGAGTTTCTTCAAAACGACTTAATCATCTTTTAAAACGATGAGAATAAAGCCAATCAAATAGGAAGAAGGCTCTGAACAAGCAAACTCACCAACTGCTCTAAGGCAAAGTTCTCTTAATGGGAGAACAGTGTTGTTTTCACTTCCGATCCACGTGATTTCAAGTGCATTCAGGCAGCTTGCAGGCCAGCCTAAAAGGAGATGAGAAGAAAGTTTGAATTCAACCTCGTTCCCAGGCCCCAAACGGTCTTCTCGCAATCTCAACCGTCCACCGATTTGGTATCAGTATTCAGTATCGACGCAGGAGTAATGGCCGTTGCATCAAGGTTGAGTTTGAATTGTACCAGTACATTGAATCATACTTATTATTTACAGTACAGCCCCCACTGAAAAACTATCAAAATTTCAATGCCAACTTGTACCCAACATAATAAATAGAAATCATTTGATTATAATTCTGTCTCGCAATGTACAGAATAAATTTGTGTCAGATCAGATGACAATGAGAATGACTTGATGAGCTTCATGCACCCATTTATCAACCTATAGGGCGAGTAAAAATGCATCGATGATTGAAAGCCTGTGGCTCTGAAACCATTTACCAGATTCATAAAAGCTTATAGTATCTGTGTAGCTAACATATCAAATTTGATAAGGGTCAAAATCGGTTATATGCTTCTCAAATTACAAGCAATTTTACCAAAAATTCTACCGGGTGTCCGAAAATTAAGTACTCCCGTTTGAAAATCACCAACACTTGATTACACGGCCGATCTTCAATTTTCTTTTTTTTTGTCAAGTAGATCAAGTACCAAATTATCTTCCAAGATATAGCTGATCTTGTAATTGGTTTAAAAATTAGCAAATTTAGCTCTAATTAGGGTTACCTGGTTTTGAATCATACTACAAAAAAGCACTGATGATTGCCAGATCAATTTCTTTGTGCAAGCTTCTAGTTTGGTCATAACTGATAGAGAAAACTGCGCACTATAATTGGAGACTTCATTGATGATAAAAAATCTGAAAATGTTGACTCTTAGGCAAGACTGAGTATTTTGCTTAAAAACTATAGCTCAAAATAAAGTTTTTCAACGTGCAATTTTTCTACCTTGCTGTATCAAAAGCAAACATTCTATCATCTATGAGTATTTCTGGGTTTTTGACAAAACACCTCAAAAAGGAAATTTTATCAAAGGTTTGATAATCAATTTTTGGTGACTTTTTAGACAGGAGTACTTTTTTGGACACCTGGTACTTCATCTCAAAATCTTTCTGAACAGACCCAAAGTCCTTGATCAAATTTCCTAGCAATTCAGCCTCTCGTGATGACAGAAAATGGAGAAGAAAAAGCTGAATTACAGTCCTAAGTGTATACCGGGTGAGCCAGAAAAAAGTTCCCACTTTTGAAAATTCATAGCATCAAGAGTACTTGTTGGATTGGAATGAATTTGATACAAGCATTGGAAAAATTGTTAAATTCAAATTTAGAAAAACTTCGTGGATGCAAAGTGACTGAAAAGGCCTAAAATACTTAATCAAATCATAAAGGACTCCTCGCTCAGAACCTCAGAGAAAAAGCAATTTCTCATGGGTGAAAGATATCGTCTGCGCATTTATTGCCATGAGATTGAAAATCTTTAGTATCTGTCTCAGAATCTATGTCTTATTACTCTTGAGAGAGGTGAAACGCCCGTGTGTATTGTTCTGTGTGATGAGAGTCCTAACGATTTGATCAAGTGGTTTAGGCCCTTGTTCAGTCATTGTGAAAACATGAAATTTTTGTAAAGTTGAATTTACCTATATTTGCAGTGCTCGTAAGAAGACGAGAAAAATCACAAAAATACTTTGATCTTTTGGCTTTTAAAGAATTTGAATCATTCAAATCCATGAAGTACATGTGGAGCTACGAATTTTCGAAAGTGGGAACTTTTTTCTGGCTCACCCGGTACGATTATGCAGCAGCATCCTATATACCTAGTTGAAGTTCAAACAATGAGATAGACGGATACAATTTGAAAAATTGGATCATGATAGCTGTTATGTGGGGTTTTTTTTTTTTTTTTTTTTTTTTTTTTTTTTTTTTTTTTTTTTTTTTTTTTTTTTTTTTTTTTTTTTTTTTTTTTTTTTTTTTTTTTTTTTTTTTACCTAAGGCCTAAAATGTTCTAATTTCACCCCATTACAGAAGAACCTATTCATCCTGAAATTCAAGGAAGGTTCTTATCTTAAAAAAAGTTAAATGTAAACTACTGGTTGGTAATATGTGATAAACTGTTTCAAGAAATTTAGCCAAATACTTAAATAGATACAAAGCATATGTAAAAAATTCCTTGTATGAATGGATTTGATACAGATAAGGCTAGGTAGATAAGGTTGTTCTTTAATAAAATTGCGTCATGATAGTGAGTACATGAAAAACTTGTTTTCTTATATAGGGCCTAAATTTCCGAGGATCTGTAATTAATTCTTTTGATAAGAACCTATTTAAGAACCTTGCATCCTGTTTTCAAGAATAGTATCATATGCATAAGAACCTTAACAGGGTGATTTCAAAATGTAAGGTTCTTACATGTGGGTTTTTACTGTAGTCTGACTGACAATTTACGGCGCAGCAAGTCCGAGTTTGGTATGATCGATGATGAGATGAAATATGATACTGTTCTGAATGATGTGCCATACTTTATTCCACAATTTTTTGCCTTTTTCTCGCAAATTTACCCATTCAAATAAGCGACTTGTGCGTAGTTACGTCATCGCACACAAAGATCTGGAAGAACTCTGCGCGCGTGATGACATCACTACGCACAGGTCACTAACTTGAATACGTAATTTCGTAAGAAACAGACAAGAAATGGTGGGAAAAGTAAGATACACCATTCAAAACAACGTTATATTAAATTTGTTATCAATCATACCAACCCCAGACTTGTCCTTTAAGAAGATCTTATTCTAAATTCTATGATCTATTTCTTCGAATTGAACTTCGAATTATAGGCCTTATAACTGTTCTACAAAGAGTCTGGATCGAGCGACATTTTTATACATCTTCATGCAAAGTGTTTAATTGATTGCCGTTGCAACTTCTATCACTTTTGTGCACACTTGAACAATTTTCAGAGTTTTTCAAAATGTATAAAAATATCGTTCGATCCAAAATGTTTTTTCTACCACTGGTGGACTTTCTCAGGTTTTCCTTCATTCTCTTGAAAACTCAGGAAATATTTTCAAAAAATTTTCAACCATATTTCCCAAACTTTTGGAAGAAACACAGAATACTTTTGAAAGGAAACCATAGTTTATGAACATCTACAATATGTTATCAAGAAGCAGTCACTCATTCTTCTGGTTTGCAGAAATGTGATGACATCACATCCTGAAACGAATTGAAACATAAAATATGCAATAATATCGAAAAATATTCAAGATTTCAGAAAAGTCCAGTGGTAAAATTATAGGGAAGTGGTTAAAGTTTCTTTCAAGGCATTCAATCTGAAGAAGTGGGTCATAGAATTTTACATCAAACTTTTGAAAGATTTGGAACGTATGATGCAGACTCTGGGAGGCGGAAAGATAAGAAACGAAATTTGAAAACTTACCAAAAGGGATGTATAATAATCTATTCCTGCTTGCTGAAATTTCCTGAAGAGATGGCAGTCTCAAAAGTTCTTTAATAAGGAACTGAATCCTGTTTCCATCTACCTGCAATGTCTGTAGCTTTGAACACTGTCCAATTTCTTTAGGAAGCATTTCGATTTTGTTATTCACCACATTCAACGTTTGTAGGTTGTGCAGTTTGCCAATTTCTACAATTGAAAAATAGTAGGTTAGCTAGGTTTCCTAAAAGCAAATGACCTGAGCTATATGGCGTCCGTTTATGAATAGGACAAAGAGAAACTAAACACTTTATTTAGACTTGCTCCAAGTCTAATTCGTCAAAAAATTGAAGGGAAAGCGAAAAGCGAAACATGTTTTGTAGCATACTAGTAAGCCATAAAAATCAGTTGCAGGCATAGGGAGATTAAGGCTATATGCATTCGATCCATATGCATCAATCAAATTGCTGGTTATTTCTTGGAATGAGGCCAAATTACATGGAGAATAAAATACAGATTTTGTTTACCTGGCGGTATCTTCGATAAGTTGTTGTGTGAAAGGATCAAAGACTTTAAATTTGATAACTTTCCAATTTATGTATAATAATCTATTCCTGCTTGCTGAAATTTCCTGAAGAGATGGCAGCCTCAAAAGTTCTTTAATAAGGAACTGAATCCTGTTTCCATCTACCTGCAATGTCTGTAGCTTTGAACATTGTCCAATTTCTTTAGGAAGCATTTCGATTTTGTTATTCACCACATTCAACGTTTGTAGGTTGTGCAGTTTGCCAATTTCTACAATTGAAAAATAGTAGGTTAGCTAGGTTTCCTAAAAGCAAATGACCTGAGCTATATGGCGTCCGTTTATGAATAGGACAAAGAGAAACTAAACACTTTATTTAGACTTGTCCCAAGTCTATTTCGTCAAAAAAATTGAAGGGAAAACGAAAACGAAACATGTTTCGTAGCATACTTTCAGATAGAATTATTACAGTTAACGAAATAGACTTGGGGCAAGTCTACGCTTTTTGGCGTTGCTTTCTTTCACCACTCCTTGGATTATAAAATACAGTGATTTTCAAATTCTAACGTTTGTTAGTGTTGACCAATCAAAAATAACGCAGTCTGCTTCCCTGTTGTCATCTCGTATAACAGTGTATCTCGTATTACATCAACACCGGAATTTGCAACCACAAAATTATTTTTACGTTATCTTGACAGGACAGCAATGACTCTGTGTACCATGTCACGAAAACAGTACTTACTTATTTCAGTACTGGGAATAAACACAATTCCTACAAGGTAGGCGCCCTTGAGTTAACAAGTTTTTGATTAGCAATTATGATTTATCGCAAATATCAATCAGGATAAGCTAAGCCCTCATCGGGTAAATGTAAATTGATGGCTAAAAATATTGCCTTTTCGTTACAAAGTTTGTTGCGACAAAGTCTCAACCAGTGAGAAGGGAAGGGGGTATTCTGGGAACTTTGAACCAATTTAGAAAAGTTTGCCCAGACGAGACATTTTCAATATCAACAACATAGACAAAGCAGGATATGGAAGAGGGTAAAAGATTCGTAGCACAATAAAAACTCGCATTAGAGAACCTATGATTTCTGTAACAGGTAAAAATCATTCTTGTTTGGGATACTGCGAACTCCCCCTTTTGTAAATCAAAATTGAAAAGACGTTAACTCTCATTTGCTCGCTGATCAATGGAATGGGCGAAGATCTTTGGGGAATGCGCGAGTTTACACAGGAAGAATGAAGGACGATGACCCTGAAATCGCTACTACGCAGAATCCAAAGATCATAAACGGGGGTCTAGCTCTTCTGGAGAAAATCCTGAAGACTTTCACTTGCTTTCACTGATAGTATCACGAACAAATTCAAATCGCAGTTTCTTGACACTCACAGCAACGCAACATTCCAAAAATTGATACTGACCACAACGCGACAAACACCAAATATAGGCTTTTATCACAATGGGTTTCCAAGAAAACAGTCTGGATGAAACAAAAGACCACTACCTGTTTATCGTTGCTCCTGTCTGAGGAAAATCTGCAAATTTATTTCAAGATTTATTCGCAAACGAAGATCCTCTCACTACAGTCAGTGATATCGAAACAGGATCTAAACAGGCGTTTGGTTGAGGGCTTCAGGGTATTCAGTTATGTATGGACAAGGAGCACGGTCAAGATCTTCACACCAAAGTGGTGCTGGCATAGGAGTAAGTTCTCTTTGCGAACTATTTTACTTTCAACCTTGTCCTTCTCATTGAGGAAGATTTCAGTTTAGCCGCTTGGTCTTGCCAACATTCTACTCTCAAAAGATAGGTAAGAATGTACTTTGGCCGATAATGACGCTTAGGACCAAAGTAAGGAGGAACCTCACTTCTCTTCAGGGAATCAGTAGAGTCTGCAAGCAGGCTACCAGTGTAACTGGTGAGATAAAAAAGTGCGGCGCTTTTCCAATTTATTGTGATGAAATTTACTTCGCAAATTCACATTTTTTACAAATTCACATTGTTACAAATTCAAGGAATTGAAAAAAGGCCAACTAAGATATGAAAATTAATTTGGTCCAAATCGGTTTTTCCGTTCGATGATTGTGAGCGATGTCAATAAAATCGCGTTTCGCAAGAATCCTAAAATAGGCCTTCAATTAGATTCATATTCATGGCCATGTGAGCTTCTAAACCATGACAAACATACTGTTTTTCTTTCAAAATTGAAGCAAATTGAATGTATGGTGTAAGAGCCCAAAAGGAAGAACTATTGCTATTTATTTTGCATTCCCAGGGGACTTTTCACATCAATGTCATTGCTAGGAAGCAGGAAGTTCTCTCAAAAAGATACATTTTCACAAAAACAGATATATCACAAACTTGCAACAACATATGGAAAGCAATAGCCGATCGGAAGAAATTAAACTTCTTTTAATCTAATATTTATTCGGAATTTAAAAACGTCAAAAACACGAATTTAGTTGATGTTTGCCAAAATAAGGCTTGGTAAAAAGTCCTACGTTTTTTCTGACTAACCGCCCGGGAGATAAAGGGCCATGATATTACCTAACACGTTCATGTTCAAAACAAGTCAGGCTGCTCAGGACTCAGTAATATTTACATCTCTAGAAATTTCGTACACGTTTGACAGAGGAAGATTGCAGGGGGGGGGGGGAATCATTTCAATCAGCCTCCAAAGAAAATGTCAGTGTGAATTGTGCCCATATCAAGTTAGCAATAAGCGTATGTGAAGATACAACCTGCGAAGGAGGCCCGATAAAAAGTCAACTGTATACCTAGACTTTTGCCCGACATGGGGCGGATTATTGCCGAGAAAGGCTACTTTTGCAAATATTCCAATTTATGAGGGGGGCGGCCACACTCTCGGCTTCCCTGGTTTGTACGCTCATGAATCTAAAGGAAACTTGCCTTTGCGTTACAGATTCCCTTGACAACATCTCAAGCCAGTTTTAAATTGATCACAGATGCAAGTGAATTGGAAAATCTCCTGGACAAGTTGGAGGAATGCAAATTGTTTGCTTTCGACTGTGAATCAGTTGATTTAGGCCGAACAGAGCCGGTGACAGTACTAAACATCTGCTTGGAGGATGGTGTCATATTCTTGGTGGATATACAGGTCCTGGGTGGAATATCAAATCGTTTAAAGGCTCTTCTTGAGAATGCTGACATAAAAAAGGTCATGTTTGATTGCCGTGCAGATGCGGACTCGCTATGGCACAAACATGGGGTCAAGCTACATGGCATCGAGGATTTCCAAATCATGCAGTATATTGTGGAACATCGAGATACGAAGCCTGCGAAGCGGATTGCTCCGTTTCCTTTCGTTGTGCATGGATACTTAGGCAAAGCACAAAAGGAGCGTCTCTTCAGGGTTAAAGTAAAGGATTATTCTGCATGGGGAAGACGACCATTGCAAGCAAGCTTACTGGAGTATGCGGCGTTTGAAATCTCCATGTTCTTTCCTGTGAGGAATGCACTGATGAAAAAATGCCCTAAAAGCCAAGAAGATATCCAGAAAATTTCAGAAAAATACGCCGAAGAAAGACGAGCGAATGTCAGATTTGTGCAGAGCAATCCGTACCATGCTCATGGTTTTATGCCTCTTGGCGTGATGGAACCTGTTAACCTTGGGGATACAGAATGCACCAAATGCAACATGAAATTACATGAATCCGACTTCAATGCCTTCGAGATAAGGAATGGAAGCCAAAAATGCATTGTTTGCAAGGCAGTTGAACAAAACATGGCCATGAGAAAAAATAGAGGAAATCGATACTGAGGCGATCAGAACGGCATGCTGACTGTCAAAGCTTTGAGGCGCAATGACACTATGGTAGAAGAAGCAATTAGTATTTGATTAATGTTGTAGGTCTACAGCACCTGGCCTGGCTAGACACATTACATTCCGTATAAACACTTTATTCTGTTAACATACTGGCCGAGGGGTGTATCACTCTCTAAACAACTTGTATACCTTCAGCAAAAATCCTTTCGTTTTCATGAAAATCTGTAAAGATCCCTGAAAATTATATTGTTTCAAGAAATCTCGTACGTTCTTTTTGGAAGAGTGATACACACCTCGATACTGGCTATGCCATACACTGGCTATGCAACCATCCAAGGGGGGGGATTAGTATATTTGTCTGATTTGTCTGACGGGGATGTGTCATTCTTAAGGGTATCGTTTTCAACAATTTTTTCTAGCACAGGGTATCAAAATAAGGCAATTTTTCTGGAGCAGGCTGTCAAAATATGTCAAAAGGGGATATTTTGTTAGATTGGGTAGTTTTTCGGTCAAATTTTCATGTTTGGAGTGTATTTTTCACCAGTTTTTTCTAGCACAGGCTATGCTTTGGAGCGAAAAATTCTGGAGCGAAAAATTCTGGAGCAGGGTAGAAAAAAATTTTTTTGATGGCACACCATGGTACAAATTTAGGTCAAGTACCCTCCCCCAAGGTGCAACCATAACAATTTAGGTCCCTACTGCTGAAGGTTAAAGTAGACATGCCACTTAGGATTTCGGAAACAACCCTCGGATACTGATAAGTTTTTGGACCCATGCCCCATTCATGCAAAGGAAAATCGTAAAAATGTTTGCTCCATTTTTAGCAAATCAAGTGCTTCTCTCTATGATATCATAGCAGTCTAGTAAGCCATAAAAATCAGATGCAGGCATAGGGAGATTAAGGCTATATGCATTCGATCAATATGCATCAATCAAATTGCTGGAATTTTCTTGGAATGAGGCCAAACTACATGGAGAATAAAATACAGATTTTGTTTACCTGGCGGTATCTTCGATAAATTGTTGTGTGAAAAGATTCAAAGACTTCAAATTTGATAACTTTCCAATTGTCACTGGCAGCTTACTTATTTCATTGTGATCCAGTTCCAACGATTCTAAGCACTGTAGATCTCCAATACCTAAAAAAATAGAAAATTCAAAATATAGTACCCAGTGAGGTACTTAGTGAGTCTCAAAAAGCATGGGGCATTTATCAAGCAACATTTTTGGCAACAACAAAACAGCTCAGATTGTGTATTATAGTTTTCTATAAAGTGTTATAAGTTTCATTTATATTTGTTTTATAATGCAGAAGAAGGATCAAATTTAGTTATTGAGATTCAGTTTATTCAAACTGTTCTTTTTTTTTTTTTTTTTTTTTTTTTGTTATTGAGATTCAGTTTATTCAAACTGTTCATTTCATTTCATGTCTACTTGCAATTTTTGGTGTAGCTATTTTGGAGAAAGGATACAGTACCTTTGCTCTGCTTCCTTATATTTATTTTCTCCTTTTCTGCTCTACTGGGTGCACCCAAATAAATTATACAGTTTTGGCGGGCCACGATAAATCGTAAACTGGACCGATTTTGAACATTTATGATCGAATCTTTAGCAGAAAGCCTGAATTATATTCTAGTATTTTTTGCAAATTTTTCTGTTTTTAGTTTTCAGAGCTATAAATGAGTTCCTTAACATTTTTGTTTTCGAAAACACTGAGAACGATCAAAAAATGTAGATCAAGTTTTCTAAAGAATCAAAATGAATGGACAAAGAGAAAACTTTTTGGAGTGATTTTGGATTTAGACATCAATTAATTGTAATCTACTGTGTGAGAGTTGGTACTGTCTTGGGAGAAATGTAACATTTAAAGGATATAAAGAAATGTCTTTCCTTTTGTAATTTCATTGAATTTATGATTTGGTGCAGGTTGCATTCCTGTGTCAAGGGGGTTAAAACGACAAAAAGGGAAGTGTCATGAGGCCAGCAAGCATGGAGTCTTGTTGAATTGTTGAGTTTGTGATGGTTTGGGGCGGCACTTTTTGTTGCAACCATTCCAGAATTTCACAACAGGTCAATGGTTGAAATAACGTTCACGTGAAAGTTTACATTTAAATTCCCGAATCACCCTGGAAAAATTTTGCCTTTGTCCAGTCATGTAAATTCTTTTGATAACTTGATCATCGCTTTTTGATCGTATTCAGTGTTTTCGAAGACAAAAATTCTAAGAAACTCATTACTAGCTCTAAAAGCTGACAACAAGCAAATCTGCAAAAATCCTGGAATCTAATTCAGGCTTTCTGCCAAAGATTGAGTCATAAATCTTCAAAATCAGTCCAGTCTTCAATGTATCCTCGCTTGCCTAAAGTTGGTGCACCCGGTAGCAGAATTCATGCTGTTTTAACACCTTGTAGAGAACTTCACAATTATTTCAAATGACAAAGAAAACAGAGGAAACATACTTTCTGGAATGTTCTCAATCATATTTGAATTCAAGTACCTGAAAAAAATATTTTATGAGAGTCAGAGTCATGAATAGCATAACAAATATCAAGAAAACCAATGACAAATTTTCTAAAAACAGTAAACGTGGTAGACCTCAGAATTTGTATTCTCAAAATGGTATGGTAGATTTGGAACTAAGACTTTTGGAACTTTTAAAATGAGAACTGAACTGAACTGAACTGGAACTGAACTTTCCGGCTCCAAAAGGCAGAAATGGTTTGGCAAAGTTTGAAGAGATTTTCCTTTTCATTAGAAACTCTGATGCAGATCACCAAAATCTACCATTTTAATGTCTTTGTGCTTAATTGGGAAAGATAATTCTGTTCCTATGAAGTCTAATGTTTTCAGGATTTGGTAGGATTGGAATTACGAATCAAACACACCATTAGTCAGTGGGTCAGGGTTGAATCCTTGATGCAATGTAAATAGAATCATCAAAAACAAAAATGTTGGAAATATCAAATGCTATTTGTGAAAATTCAAGATATTCGTTCAAACATGTTGCTTTGGGCTTTGATGTTGGTTTTTTGCTTCCCAAATTTTGGGTTTTGCAACTTTTTCTCTATGTGCTCTGCAGGTTCTGGTACTGCCAAGGGTCCTCTCTACAATCTCTGGAGAAGGTGACTTGTTTTAAAACGCATTAACTCTGCAAATATACGTTTTAGGAATATTTTTTTACTTACAACTGGACTAATGATGCAAGAAAGTTGATTTCTTTTGGCTGAAATGGAGAACAATGAATTTGAGCAGTTAATCAGTAAAGCAATGCCTCTAGTCNAAGGGTCCTCTCTACAATCTCTGGAGAAGGTGACTTGTTTTAAAACGCATTAACTCTGCAAATATACGTTTTACTTTTAGGAATATTTTTTTACTTACAACTGGACTAATGATGCAAGAAAGTTGATTTCTTTTGGCTGAAATCCAGTCTGCAGAGTATGGCACTTTTCGACGAGATCTCCGGTGTGCAACGAGAAATTTCTTTTGTTCTCTATTGTCTAATTTGAATAGCCTATTGAAAATCTCCGGTGTGCAAGTGCCATACTCTGCACACCTGGCTGAAATGGAGAACAATGAATTTGAGCAGTTAATCAGTAAAGCAATGCCTCTAACCTGAAACCCGGAGTATTAAATACTATAACGAGATTCCTTCCATCCAGTCAAATGACAAACGTTATTGGGCCTAGAAGTATAATGCAGTGCAGAATGCAAGAGTTATTTGTACCGCATCATAAATCCTTAAAACTGAGTTAGGTTGAACCATAACCAATTCTAGAGTTGCCCCTGCCCTTTAACATGGGCTGAATATCAGAAAGTACCTATGTGAGTGTAGAAGCATGTCTTTTGACTTGCTTGTGATGCTGCTGAGTTGCCAGTTACGGCAAGGTGTGGTGAGAACAAAAATTTGTTGGTTACTTACAATAGACTTGAGAAGATTTCGCTTCATGTAAAGCCTTTTTAGCATCTTGATCTGCAGTACAGCCTCGGGTATTTCTGAAAGATTCTCGTAGTTGAGGAACAACGCCGTTTCGCTGTTTGTTTTGCATTTCTCGATTGAAGATTGCACGACCAGATCCTCCATTTTGTTTTCCCATTTTCGCGCGGGAATCAGCCTCGTTATCATCCAGAATCAAGATAATTCGAAATTGGGGGGCTGGGTCTAGCTACGTCACAAACCAAAGCAAACGGAAATCCTATTTCTTTTCATTTGGTCTGTGAGTTCGACTGGGGCCAGCTTCGCTGATTAACAAAATATCAATAAGCTTGATAACTAGAATTTTCCTAGGCTTTGGTACTATTGAGTACATTTTGCTAGGTCACATTGAAAGCAACAAGTGTTATTCTAGAACGTAAAACTTCTTTGAAAGACCTGATCTTGGTTTCTGTCAAAGAATTGAGTTTCTTATCATCCATCTGCTAAACCTGCAAATTTCTAGAGATTCATCAAGCAGGTCTGTCTAAACAATTGAGAGTCTGGTACGGACCAAAATTGGAGGTTTTCAATAACTCGAAGAATCACCAATGTTAAGTCTTTCCAAAAACTGTTTCAAATTAGACGTCAGGGGAGATTACAATAACGCAAAATCATCCATGCAAAATATTCTAAACGTTGTTATTCGTGAACATTTCACCTGACTTCTAACTGAAAAAGAATCTAGATGGAATTTAAATTCAACTAATTTACAATATCAATTATATGTTGAACTTTTTAAAAAAGACATTTACATAAAAGTT
This sequence comes from Aurelia aurita complex sp. Pacific, assembly GCA_004194395.1. Classification (NCBI taxonomy): domain Eukaryota; kingdom Metazoa; phylum Cnidaria; class Scyphozoa; order Semaeostomeae; family Ulmaridae; genus Aurelia; species Aurelia aurita complex sp. Pacific. Next base: position 2,264 of record REGL01000415.1, on the reverse strand, counting down.
CCCCGTTCCTTGAAAGGCAGAAGTTCTCATCTGTGGAAAGTTATTTAGAGTTACAAGCAATAAAACACCTAAAAACCACTAGACTTGTTATTACTTAGAAATATAGAGCGATACACGATCGATAATATACAGTAAATCCCCGCATATAAGAACCTACTTTTTTGAGAGCCATGCTGAAATAGGTTCTTGTTTTAAAGGCACTAAGACTAATTTCAAGGTATGAAGGTTCCTATTTGAAGAGTGCCCTGCATATGCCGTTTTAAAATCTTCACCAAAGATTCTCAGTCCCGTTACTTGCTTTGGCAAAGTTATTATGTACCTAATAACCAATTCTAAGTTACAAACAGCAGGGGAGGAGACTCAAACTTAATAGTCAACTGGGACAAAATGAACTTAATAACGACAATCCAAAATCATCTTTGCTACCCCTGCATTAAGAACATATTTGTCATCAAACTGAAACAGGTTCTTCATTACAAGGTGCATAATTTAGGAAAAACAGCCTGTACGTTGTTATTTTTGTAGGTTCTTGTATGTTGAAAATGTACTGTAATTCAAGTTTTATGATTTTTCAAGAATTTTCATTTTTTTTTAAAAAGGGCTTCCTGGTCCTGTAACAGGGGAAGGGCCAGCAATTCGAACTGGGTTGGCATCAGGGTTGTTGTAATTAGCAACTTCAATAATTGGTTGATCAGCAACGTCAGAATCTGGGGTTGGTTTTGGATGATTTGGAGTGAAAGGAATCGCTTCTTGAGGCTGTGAATTCGCAGCTGTCATATTCAAGATAAGCTGAATATTCTGTAGTATGTCCTGCAAAAGATCAATAATATGCGGTTATCAAATGATATGAGGTCAATGCTGGAAATATTTGGACTGCAGTCTGACGTACAGACCTAACGCATTGAGATTCGTAGACGAGAAGGGCCAATTATTTTCAAGCATGGATCGAGAAATCGTTTGATAACGGCCTTCAAAATGTGGCAGAAACTTTTCGAAAACATTGTTTGCATTATTGTGCAGCTCTATTGTTTTGTTGTTCTTGTTCATCGCCGTAGTTGGTCATTTCGATGCCAACTACATTCGCACTTTATTCGTTTTGTAAATTCCTCTTAAAAAAAGTTTACAGTAAAGAAGTTGTTGACTGGAATAATAACAATAATAAGTCTTCGACGACTAAGCGGCCTAGACCTACACAAAAGCCTAGGCCTTAGATGTCCATTTTAGCGGCCTAAACCTACACAAAGAAGCACCTCCCTTGTTGTTGACTAAATGAGGTAGGATTTCATTGCTCTCCTGTTAAGAAATTTACAAGCTGCCTGCTAGCATTAAGTGAATAAACTGTAAGAAAAAAAGAAAATGAAATTTAAAAACTACCTGAATGTTTGTGTCCGTTTGTTTGTCACCAGTAGAGATATCTCGATGGATAAGCGATAAGTTTAAAGCAAATGAAGATAATGCTTGTTGCATGCTTTCACCCACTGTCCTGAACAAAATGAATAAAAACGGGATAAATTGTTTTTATGGCCTGGACTCATTTACTTATAATTTCTGGGATTGGATTCGAGCATATTTTCCAAGCAATATCCTTCAAACAACAGTATCAGCCGGGTGACCAAATAAAATATGAAACTCTTTGAAAATTGACCAAAATTTGATAATGTTAACAATCAATGATAAATTTTCTTTTTGAGTGTTTGTTTCATCAACGGCATAGGAGATACCCAACGCTTACGTTTAGGGGGCTTTTAGTATTGATCTTACCTGAATATGATGGCTTCAATGAGAAAGCCTTAAATGTGATAAACTTTGCATGACTAGGGGGCTGCAGCCCTCCCGGCCCCTATGTGTCCAACGCCTATTTGTACGAACTATGTGCTTCAAGCACAACAAGAATTTTTTAGACGATCATTATCCTAGTTTTCCAGGAGAGGGATGACGAAATAATGGGCTTAAAACCCAAATACTGAGCAATACTACATGAGCAATGAACATTTTCAGGGACGAAAGCAACTAATATATATTTGATAATCATTTCTTGTAATTTTGGAGTATGCTTCAAAACCAGGCAGCTAGTAAAAGCACAAATTCTTTCAAATCCAAGGCCATTTTAGGACCTTGCAATATTCTTGAAAACAGTTTCGTCCTTGACTGAAATGCAAACCAAGAAATTTTTATGACTGATGATATAATATGATTTTGATGATTTTTCAAAAAGTTTCCCATTTTTGGGTAACAAGATATCAAACTGAATCAAATTTTCTCAT